>JARHVA010010876.1:0-118017 GCA_037957365.1 Torreya grandis | reverse complement strand
TTCTACTCAATTGAACCTGTAGACCACATATTTAAGATGCTCTTGAAAAACCCATAATATATCTTCAATTAATTTCTCTTCAAGTGGTCCACAAATGGTCTCTATAAAAGCATGACAAATTTGTACTATGAAACTTTAAAACATGTTCTCTTTATCAAGCATGCCTGCTATTTTGACATTAATGTCATCCATAATTCCCCTTTTGACATCAATAATAATAGTATGGACAACATAATATGCTACTTAAAACTACCCTATTGAGGAGTAGGATCCTTGTTTTTTGACTTGTCTTGAGTGAAGCCACAAGCATAATGGTCATATTTGTAAATAAAATAGCATATAGGTGGTCCTTTCCTATCAGTCTATTGGTTTCCCTTGAAACCACCTTTAAAACCATTGTCTATTTTCTTATTGATTGAACCATTATTTAATTTGGCATTCTAAATTTTGAACTACTTCTTGGAGTCTCCACTCTTCTATTTACAATTCTTATTTTGAAAGTTGACTTATAATTTTCAAACTTTTTCTTGAACTTATCCTTGGCTTATGAAAGAGACTTTAAATTTTTCTTAACAACCTTCTCAAAGACCTAGTGCATAGTAGAATATCCATGAACATCCACCTTTTGACCAATCTAGGGTTTCAATCCCATGATAAACTTTCTAATCTTGAACCTCTCATATACCTAGTGCTAAGGTATATACTTTAGAAGTTTGGTGAATTGTTCCCAATACTCATTCACTAATAAGGCTCCTTACTTTAGATTTTGGAAATCTATGAGTTTCATATCAAAATAAATCTATGGAAACCATAATGACCTTAAGAAAGTCACAAAATAATCCCAAGTTGTGGTGGTCACATTAAGGTTCATTTATAATCTCTTATTGGCCCATGATTTAGCTTCTTCACTATCCAATTGGTATGCTCCCCGTAATGCCTTAGTGACCTTAGAGTAGTTTTAAATTGATAGATACTTCTCCATCTCAGTCAATGATGCCTTAGCTCTATCACCCAAAATAATTCCATCAAAATTAGGTGGATTCACCTTTTTAATGTCTATATCCAACTCTATAGCTACCTAAGCTCTCACATCCTAATGATTTTCTTTCTCAGTAGGATGCTCTTCAGGAACATCTTGATAATTTTACTCTTCATGTCCATGAACTACCTATTGTTTCCAAAATCAGCTCAGCTCATTTTCAGAACAACCCCTATGAAAATTGTCCATTTCACCTTTTTCTCTCTAAGTTCATTTTTCAAGATGAGTTTTTCTTGTTCTCATGTTTGCTCGACTAGCATCGTTTGAAGTTCATAACATTTCTTTGTTACATTTTCCCCAAAAAATGAAAGTTGTTACAGTCTCGATGTGACTAGGGGACAAATTTTCCTTTTCCCAGAGTTAGTCATTTTCCTTCCAAATTCATGCAAGGGCGATAAATTTTGCCATTAATGCATTTCTTTTTCTTCTCCATGTAGGAGCTGTGAATTTTGCCACCCTTGCATCTGAAATGTAGGAGTGGCAATTTTTTTTTCTCCTAAATTTTTCTTCTTCCCATGTAGGAGCAGTGAATTTTGCCACCCCTACATGTTTTTCAAATTTTAGTGGAGCGGCAATTTTTGCCGCCCCTACACTACCTCTTTTTTTGTGCATGGCATTTATGGCCATGCACGTCGAGTGGTTGAGGCCTATTTTCACCCCATTTAATCTCATTTTGGTTCATTTTGATTTATTTATTTCAATCCTCCTCCTGCCCTCTACCTCTGGACGATCTAACAAGTGGGAAGAAGCATTTTTTGTTAGATTCAAGTTCTTGTCAAGCGTTGTTTTCCAGGTAGGTCTTTATTTTTGCATTTTATTTCATGTTCTTCTTTTTAGGTTTTCTTTTTATTTTTATTTTCTTTTTCCCCCCTTCCCTTCCTCTTATTGGGACACCTTTCTCTTTCCACTGTACTCCCTCCCTTCCTTCCCAAGTCTTCCTACCCCGTGTAAGGGTGACATTTTTCACCGCCCTAACTGCATTTTCCTTTTTGCATAAGCAGCAAATTTTTTTGCCTATATAAGTTACCTCAACCACATGTAAGGGCAAAAAAAATTTCCATCATTACACATTTTTCCTACCTATCAGGGCAGTAAATTTTGCTACCCTTACACATTCTGTCCCAACATGCATAGGCAGAAAATTTTGCTACTAATGCATTTTCATCTCACATGCACAAGCAAAAAATTTTACCACCTATGCATGCAGACCATCCCACATGCTAGGGTAGCAAATTTTGCTGCCCTTACATCCTGTTTCTCCATTTTCTCTAACTTTAGAGAATTTTCATTCCTTCCATTTTTCATGCCTCCTCTCCATTTTTTCTCTCGCTTTCCAACTTGCTCACACCTCGGCCCTATCAAGTGCCCTTTCTTACTCATGATCACCCATTGTGCAATTTCCTCAAATTGCCAATTTTTTCCTAATTACATGATCATGATTCTTATTGTAGTTCCCCCTGAGGATTCTCTTTTGTCATCATCCTCTCAAAAAAGGCTCATCTTGATGACTGAAACTTCTCCAAAGAAATCAAAGGCCATGAATTACCAGTATCAAGGTGTTTCCCCAATCACCTTGGTCACTTCTAATGTCGATGACATTAGAGACATAGAGATCGGCCACATGGATATGGCTGAGTTCATGGAGAGAACCAAGGTGGCAAACCTGAGCTCAGAGATGAAAAGAATCATTGAGAGCAACATCCATCTAGTCTCCTCTTTCCCTGTAGTAGTGCATCACACAGAGTTCATCCTCCAGTGCACCCAGTTCTATAACAAAGAGACTAGGTTAGTGTCAGATGCCAATGATAACATGATAATTCAACTGGACCCCAAATTTATTGATAAAGTTTTCATGTGCCCTCCTACTATAAAAGTGATAAAAATTGACTTCATTGAGGCACAAAAAGAGTATGATAAAGATCCCAAGAGGGTGAAAAAGGTGATGAATAATAGATGGCTCAAGACTCCTAGAGCCAACTTGTCTAGATGGCCATAGAATTTTTTGAGAAGTGATTTTATAGAAGAAGTTGGTGACTTAATTATTCTTCTCAATAGAGTATGAGGTCTACCATCTTCTTCCCAATTCCATGAATGGATGTATCCCTTTATTAAGATAATTCTATAAGGGAAACAAGTCATCTTTTGGGGTGACCAGATCAAGAACACTCTTCATGAGCAATTGATGAAGGTGTCTACTACTTTGAAGTTCTATATGACTTCATACTCAGTATACATTTCAGCCTCAATGTGAACCTTTCTAGGTTTGACAACAAAAGGAGACAAAAGAACCACCCTGGTTTATTCATATTGCCCTCAGCTAACACTAAAAGGATCAATTCGTCACTTTAGGAGGGTAAATGATGCCTTATTCATGATATTTTTGTGCCTTTTCGATCCTCAACTAGAATAGAAAAGAGTATCAGATGAAGCCTGGATGGTTGTTAATGATTTTGGCTACATGTTTTAACACTTCCCCTCCTTTTTCTATCTACGGGTTGGCTTTTTCCAAGGCTATCCCTATATGCTACCCAGATTTCTTTCTAATGAATTAGTCCTAATGGAGCTGTGTAGATAGATTTTTGTCATACACACTAAGTAAATGGAATTAAAGAAGCTAGGTTTCAGGTTCCTAGTAGAAATTGGTAGATACTCAGTTTTGACTGCTGCTAAAGCAAGGGTAATGGAGACAGAAATGCAACTGGTCACCATGAAGCAGTTCAAAAGAAGGCCTAGTTTGACTACAAGAGTGTAAGGAATATGATTAGAAGAAAGACTCAGTTTCATGAGCTCAAGATTGAGGACATATGGATAGACTTGAGAACAGTGGAAGAGATCAAAAGAATGGAATACAACAAACTGACTCTAGAGTAGATTGAATATCTAGGGCTTACAGATATTCCCTATAATTTGGTTGATGATAAAAATATAATTAACAGTAAATACTTGACTAAAAAATTCATTAACTCTCCTCTTCTTCCAATTTAGTGGTCCCAAAAAGAATTGACTTCTTTAAGGATAAGATTCAAACCAATATTGGCTAACACCAATGATTGGCTAGCAGCCAAAGGAACCACATTGAAGGAATTTATAATACGATCAGAGGCTAAATTCCAAGAAGAAAAAGAGAATAGAGTAGAAAATAGAACTAAGAATAAAGGTGACGTTCCTTCTCCTTCTAGGCCTCATAAGCCTAGGATCATCTTTGTGTCAAAGAAATCAAAGGGTGTTGAGAAGGAGCTAGAATCAATAGCTATGGGGGCTGGAGAACAAAGCACTCAAGAACAAATAGCAAAATGGATGGAGACAGATGAGAGGCCTTTAAAGCCATAGAGAACTAAAACTCTATCTCCCCAAGAAGGGGCACAACCACTTACAAGGGTTTCTTCTTCACCACCCCAATCCCCTATGGCATCTCCTTCGCCCCTTTCTCCCATTAGCATTCCTTCTTATGGAGCCACCTCTCCTTCTGGATTTATTTTTGGTGATCCTCAAGGCACTTTCAAAGACTTCCTTTGATCCTTAGGGTCTATCCCTAGTCTCTCATCTCCTTCTTTCAATATTAGAGATAGTTCCACCATTGACTAGTTAGTAGCCGATACAGTTTCACCTGCTACACCCACTGCACCTATTGTACCCACTAGTAGCACAGACATTACCCCAGTAACACCAGCTATAGGGACTATTGCCACAGTAAGTGATTCTGCTCTCCCACCTTGGTTATCAACTTTCATACCCAAAAAGAAGAAGCAAGCCATCTCTATAGATGACTTTGATTTTGGTGAAATAGTGCTAGTGAAAGCTAAGACCCCTAAGAAACTAAGGATTCTTTCAAAAATGGTGGAAGAAAAGGGGCACAAATTTTTGGAGATAGCTAAACCTCCACAAGATGTAACCTTAGAGGATTTTGACATGAGTAATTATTCCATTTCTCATGTTGAGTTCGGGAAAGTGACTCATGAGGGTGTGAAGAGTGACCTACAGTTAGCAATAGATATCATAGTCCAAAAATTTGACAGGGAGAAAGAGATGAAAGATTATTATAAGGCAAAGGTAGAACAATTGACCACAGTAGTCAGGAGATTCACTTTTGCTCCTAAAGCAGTGACCCTAGAAGCCTTTTCCATAGATGATCTTGTTATCCAGAAAGTATAGAAAACCTACATGAAAGGGAAAGTAATTGAAGATTATATAGAAAAGATGCATACACAAGGAATTTTTTTGCTTATAGAAGTTGCTGAGAAGATAGAGAAGATGAAGAAAATAAGGACAGATTTAGAAGACCTCATCTCTCTTATTTCTCAAGATATTGATAGTACAAATAAATATATTAGTAAGTGGGTAGAGATAAAGTCTCTGAAGAAATGCACCTTAGTATCGATCGGCGTCATTGAAAACAAATATTCCTATGTTGAAATCAAATAATCACTGAAATATAGAATTTAGGTACTTAAAGAGCTGATCAAAGATCTTGATTCTACCAAGGACGCTAGTGAGAAAAGTGATACCAGCCTATTAAACAGACTAGAAGAATTGCCTTGCGAACTCACCTATAGAGATAATCAATTTTTATCAGTAGAAGAGATGATTCAAGAATTCAAAGGTATGATCTAAAGGGATTTTGAAGAGAAAGCATTTTCAAAGACTTCTGTGGATAACATTTTAGATACTTAGTTAACTTTGGATAATCTAAGAGCCAAGTTAACTAGCTATGCCAAAGCAATCGTATCATTAAAAGATGCTACAATCAGAGCCAAAGTAATCTTCAAGAATACCATTGTGCTAGATATTATAAGAATTTAGGCATCAATCGCTATGTATAATGCTCATCCAGAAGAAGTCTGGCGGTAAGAGTTGAATTATTCCTCCATTCTCTCTTCTTTCTTTCTTCTCATGTACTTTTGTCATGTAAAAGTACATGCACTTTTATAATATGTAATTACATGTAAAAATCTAGAAAATATCCCAAAGTCAATGATGACTCATCTTTGACTAGGTTTTTTAATATTTTATTTTTTCTCCAATTTTGAAGATTTCTCCTTATATATAGAGGGAACCTCTTTTGTAAAGGATCTCTGGATAATTGAAAGCCAAAATTTTTCTAAAATTGAGACACTTCTTGAGACTTTGTGCTCAATTTGTAAATCATATTTTGTCAAATGAATGGAAAACATGTTAATTTCAAACTTTGTGTTGAATTAATTTGTGTTACTTAAGAAATAGTTCTTATGTTCTCTTTCCTGATAATCTCTCATCTGTTTAATTTAATAAGCAAAGTGTGTGTATTGAAATTATCTAAAGACATTTCTAGAGGATAAAAGAAAGACTTTGAGCTACTTTTATCTTGGTGACCCTTTTATCCATTGTAGTTTTAGGTGAAGACTTTGGGCTTTGCTTTACTCTACTGTTACGTGTGTTTTGAATTAATAAAGGAGGCAATAGAAGACTTTGTGCTTTCATGGGTTTCCTTGTGAACCTTATTACTACTTTAGGATATTTTTTGCTATGCACTGGATACCATTCTTGAAAGAAGAGAAATACTTTCAACCATTGACAGGGACCTCTTTATTTTGTTCCTTGAACATCATCTCTAAAAAAAGAGAGATGGATGGTGTTATACTACCTTGAGTATTATTTTTTATTTATTTATATTCATATATAACATATAAGTGATTCATAGGGAACCTCCCCTTGATGAGAAGAGAGATTTATCTCATTAAGATATGGTAAACCTACATTTTTTGTGACATAAATCTCCTTATACTATGGTTGATATACCCATTTTGTCATCAGTGAGTTGACAAAATATTCACCTAACAGCTTTTGGCGACTCCACTAGAGAAACAAACATGGATTTTGAAGCCTTAAGCTTCAACTTGAAGCAACTCTAGTTCCTTTTCCATTTGATACTCTGGTAGATCCACCATACACACGAGGCTAGAGAGCTCAGGGTATTATTGATCCTGTATTTGAGTTAGTGTGACAAACTAATTTTGAGATTTCTCCTCCACCATCTCGCCTTCAGGAAACCAAGATTTTTCCTCCTACCAATGCTAGATCTCCCACACCTGGTGAAGATTCTAGTCTCAGTTCTGGTAAGGCTTTGTCTTTATTGACCTCGTCAAGATTTGTTATCCCACCATTTAACCATCCAGTCATAATGGCTCAAGGTTTGTGGGGTAATTCTTTTGGCCCTCTTAATTTGACCCCACCCTTACATGAACTACCTCATAGTTCTAGAAAAAAATTCTCAATTTTTTTGGTGATGAGAAGGTTTACCATGATGAGCATATTGTTGCCTTCTCTATAGCATGCAACGTAATTAGCATGGAATTCAAAGATGTAGCAGTGAGACTTTTTGTGAAAAATCTGCAAGGTGCTGCCATGGATTGGTTTTATCACCTTCAAACTTGAACTATAACTGACTAGAACACACTCAAATCCAAATTTGAAGCTAGGTTTAAACATGTTAAAGATGTGCATGCCTTGTTATCTCAGCTTACATAGATGAAAAAATAACCCCATGAGCCCATGAGGGATTTCATAGCCAAATTCAATAATTTAAGGAACCGGATTCATACCATCGCTCAGCCCACACCAGAGAATCTCAAGCATTTTTTCATCAACTCACAACTTTTTGAAGTAATTTTTCTATTGAGGTGGGCTGGCCCTATGGATCTCGTGATGGCTCAAAAATTGGCTACTGAGATTGAGGATGATCTTATCCTAGTAGGTAAGATCAAAAAAGACTCTAGTAAAAATAGATTTTCTTCATCTGCTAAAAGTTCTTCTATAAGCACTATAGATCCTATGGTGCAAAATTTGATAAATGAACTAATAGCTTTGAAAAGACAAATGGCCCAAGGTATGTATACTCCCACTTATCAAAATATGCCAAGGAGAATATTTCAGAATTAGAAATATTAGGGTAATGCTACCTGAAACTAAGGACAACCAAATCGCTTGCCTCCCTCACATGAGAAACTTGCTAATGAAGCAGTGCCTGCCAATTCAGTGGTCTGTTACTTGGAGGTTGAACATGATTTCTCAATCCAACCTGAGTTGGACCAACAAGATGATGTTAATCTCTTTGAAGAGTAGGAAGAAGAATTAGCTGGTGACTCCAACATCAATTTTTTAGATTATCAAGATGAAGCTGGAAGTAAAGGAGAAGGGTTTGATAGATCCTATGCTATTTTTACTAGATCCCAAAATCAGTTAGCTCCACACATAGACAAAGGAAAAGAAGAATAAGAACCTCAGCTAGTGGTCTCCATCGCTAAACAAGGGACTCCATTGCCTTCCCAACTAAAGGATCAGGTAACTAACAAAAAAGTAAGTACCTCAAACCATCCCATATCTTCCACCTCTATTTCTCAGACCAGTACCACACTGACTAAAGATCAAGATGAAGGGACCTATTCCTTTGTCTTAAATTCATTTCAATTATTTGATATAATTGATCACGCCAAGAAGACTAAGATTCAAATGACTGAGATTGATTATTTGCAAGCTAATCTTGAATAGTTTGATAGGTTGGTAGAATATGTAAAAAATAAAGCCATTTCCATAAGACAATATTCTTCAAAAGAAACTCATGATTCCCCCAAGAATAAATCCACCCAAAATAATCTTGTCATGACTCCTCCTATTGCTCCTGAGAAAATAGAACCTTTTTATGTTTTCCTGCTGATAAATAGTTATAAATTGAGTAATTGCATAATAGACTCTGGAGCTTCTAATAATGTTATGTATGCCAAGGTCATAGATTCCCTTGGTCTAACTTTGACCAAAACTTTTAGGAGGTATTTTTTTATGGAAAATAAGCAAGTCCCACTCCTTGGTCAAATAAAAGATGCCTAATTTGCATTCACAACTTTTCCAAAATAGAGGATAAAAATGATGGTTATGGTGGCTAATGTTTTAGCCTCTTATGGCATGCTTCTTGGGTGTAATTTCTACAAGGATGTTGGTGGTGATCTAAGCATGGACTTGTCTGAGGTGAGGATCCCAATTCAAGGTATTATGAAGAGATTGCTTCTTGAAAAAGAGGCAAAATATGTAGTCACCCGATCGTCAGCACCAAAAGCTCAAATATTATTTGAGTCTTTAGGCATGGGTAAATACTTCCTATCTATGGAAAAAGTTCATGAGGCATTTGATGAAACCCCTACAGGTAACAACTTAGAAATGTATTCAGCTGACACAACAGAAGAATCAGTGAAGCAAAATGAACACATGGAAGAACCTCTTCCTCCAAATGAAGAAGTTTTCAAATAAAAAGAAGTGTCTAGTGAGATATGGATCTTAGAATTTGATGGTAGTTTCTCCTCTATCAGTTCAAGAGTTGGAGTTGTGTTGGTGTCTCCTCAAGGAGATATTATTCCTTTATCCTACAAGTTGTAGTTCAGCAACACCAACAACACAATTGAGTATGAATCCCTATTGCTCAGATTGTAGGCTGCTAGAGAAAAAGGTATTAAAATACTTCATGCTAAAGGGGACACCGAATTGGTGGTTTATCAGGTAAGAAACCTCTATCAAACTAAGAATGAAATATTGTGCCACTACCACAATCCAGTCTAGGACCAAATTGAAAACTTCGATGCTTTTACCATCTCTGCCATTCTAAGAGAATTCAATGACTGGATGGATGCATTAGCTATTTCTACTACTCTCTTGGTTCCCCACCAAGACTTTAAAGGAAACAAGTACACTATTGAACTGGTCTTTCAACCAAGTGTACCTAATAATACTAGCCATTGGCAAGTATTCAACAATGATAATTAAATCATTGCCTTCTTGGAGTAAAAGGACAACTTCAAACAACTGCATTTTGAAGGTAGTGAACTTCAAGAATGTGAGAACTTCTGAATCACATACAAATGTAGGTGAGGAGTTCCTAAAACTTGAGGGGAATAATATTCCCAAAGGCTTGGTTTCCCTAGAGAAACTATTTGATAATCATGACAGATTCATCAAACAACAGTGAATGGATTCAAACTCCTCTCAGGATTTTGATCAAATAAATCTAGGAACCAAAGGAGATCCTAAGATGGTGAACATTAGGAAATGTTGCAATCTCAAGGAGAGATTCAAGTTCGCTAATCTACTCTACTAATATATAGATGTCTTAGCATATTCCTATGATGACCTGAAATCACTCAGCCTTGATGAAATTTTCCATGACATTCCTCTTAAAGATAACTCAGTACCTTATAAGCAAAAGTCAAGGCAATATAATCCAAAAATATCAAGTACCATTTTATCTAAGATACAAAAAATTCTTGATGCTAGGATAATTTTCTCAATCCATCACTCCACATGGATTGCCAATATAGTGCCTATGAGAAAAAAGAAAGGTGAAATTTGAATATGCATGGATTTTAAGAACTTGAATCAGTTATATTTAAAAGATAACTACCCTCTCCCTATCATGGATCAAGTTTTGTAGATGGTGATAGGTTCAGAGATGTTATCAATGCTGGATGGTTTTTTGAGATACAATCAAGTTGAAGTTGGAAAAGCATATCAACATAAGACTGCCTTCACCACACCTTGAGGCACCTTCACTTATCAAAGAATGCCTTTTGGTCTAATAAATGTAGGTGCCACATTTCAAAGAGAGATGGACCTCACTTTCAAAGATGAAATGGGTAAGTTCATTATAGTATACTTGGATGATTTGATGGTATTTTCAGAGCATCATTTTGACTATGTCCACCATTTACAAAGAATATTGGAACATTATCATCAAAATGGTATTTCTCTAAATGCCAAAAAATCTATCTTTGGGGTGATAGAAGGAAAACTTCTCAGACATATTGTGTCCCAATAAGGTATAAAAATTGACTTAAAAAGAGTCAAGTCCATCCAAGAGCTTACTCTGCCTACCAGTAAAACTGCGGTTCACTCTTTCTTGGGAAAGGCGAATTTTCTTCAAAGGTTCATCCCTGAGTTCACTGAGAAAAATTGACACATTGTCAATATGATGAAAGTCAAAGCCACCTTTAGGTGGACTGCAGAGGGAAAATTAGGGTTTAAAGACATCAAAGAAGCAATCGCTCATGCACCAATTCTAGTTTGTCTAGACTACACCAAAGACTTCAAAATATGTAGTTATGCTTCTGACATACACTCTTAGCTATTTTGGTTCAACAGAACCAAGAAGATGTGGAATCTCTTATTTCTTTCATGAGTTGTCCACTCAAAGCTCATGAGATGAAATATTCAAACATGGAGAAGCATGTGTATGTGGTGGTCAAAGCAGTTAAGCATTTCAAGTTTTATATCCTGAGTTCACATACTGAGGTTTTAGTGCCTGATACAATAGTAAAGTCCATTTTAACTCAACAAGAGTTTGGTACAAAGAGGGGTAATTGGATTTGTAATTCAAGAGTTTGATCTAGAAATCAAACCTACCAAACTTGTGTAGGAAAAGGGTCTTTGTTAGTTGATTGCTGACAATATTCCCAGGGAAGCAGAAAATGAAGAAATAAAGATCGAAGACATGCCTACGATCCTCTTTGTTGCCACTATTGATGAGTGGTATTTTGACATCACCCATTTTTTGACCTATGGTGAGTGTCCCATTCATCTCTCCTATAAGGAAAAATAGAATGTTAAACTAAAATCCACTAGCTATGTTTTGTGGGGTAATGGTTTGTATAAAAAAAGCCTAGATGGGGTATTTCTTCATTGTGTTGATAAGGTACAACAAGATAAAATTTTAGTGTCTTTCCAAAATTTGGCCTATGGAGGACATTTTTATACACTAGTGATAGTGCATAAAATTCTATGAGCAAGGTATTATTGGCCTATGCTGTTTCAAGATGCTTACAAATGGGTGTGTAGATGCAATTGTGTAAGCAGTTCATTAGAAAGCCTAAACTGGCCGCATTACCCCTCAAGCCAGTAATAGTCAAAGAGCCTTTTCAATAGTGGGGTATTGACTTTATTGGCATAGTTAACCCATCTTCAAGTGCTAGGCATGATTATTTCCTCACGGTAACTGATTACATTACCAAATGGGTGGAAGCCATCCCAACCAAGCATGCTACTTCAAAAGTGGTGTGCAATTTTTTTAAGGAAAATATCATCTCCTAATTTGGGGTTCTACTTAAAATTGTAATAAATAATGCAACCTGTTTCTCTTCACATGAAATTACTCAGTTCTACTTTTACTATGGGATTACCCTATCCCATACTTCAGATTATTTTCTACAAGGGAATGGCCAAATAGAATCAAGTAATAAGAACCTGGTTGTTATTATCAAGAAATTGGTAGATGACAATTAGAAAACATGGCATAGGTATGTCACACCCAAGAGAGCCATAGGTATGTCACCATTTCAACTCCTATATGGCTTGAATGCGGAGATACTTATCACTCTAGAAATACCAGCACTCAGGTTAGCCAAAGCAATCAAAGATTTAACCTTCAAAAATTCAATTGATAAAAGGATCATGTGTCTAACCAATATGAATGAGCAACGAACCATGGTGGTGGACTAGATTATGGTGCATCAGAATTAGGTGAAGAAACTTTTTGGCAAAAGGGCTAAAGTTTGTGATTTTCAAATTGGAGATCAAGTCTTGTTGTGGGACAAGAGGAGAGAACCAAAGGGAATGCACAACAAATTTGATTCTTTGTGGAGAGGTCCGTTTACCATTCGATAACTCTATGGTGAGAATAGCTTCTTACTGGAGTATTGAGATGGAGCACCATTTTCACTGCCCCACAGTGGGTAGCACCTAAATCATTTTGATCTTTGAAGATTAGATGGATTCACTTGTATATTTGTATAATTGTTGTGTTTTGTTTGTTTTCTTTCACTTTTAATGTGACTCCGTAGCCCAATATCTTGGATGAAGGCACTTGGAGACTAGTTTCTACTCCCATTAATCAATTCAATCAAACAAAATTTATCTAATAGGAGCCAGCTATTATTTTCAAAATCAGCTTAGCTCATTTTTGGAACAATCCCTACAAAACTTGTATGTTTTGCTTTTTTCTCTCTAAGTTCATTTTTTGAGACAAGTTTTTCTTGTTCTTGTGTTTGCTCGACTGGCATTGTTCAAAGTTCATAATGTCTATTTATTATGTTTTCCCCAAAATGCAAAAGTTGTTACAGTCTCAATGTGATTAGGAGACAAATTTCCCTTTTCCTAGAGTTAGTCTTTTTCCTTCCATTTTCATGCAAGGGCAGAAATTTTTTCCATCAATGCATTTCTTTTTCTTCTCCATGTAGGAGTGGCAAATTTTGTCACCCTTGCATCTAAAATACAAGAGCAAAAAATTTTGCCACCCCTACATTTTTCTTCTTCCCATGCAGGAGTAGAAAATTTCACCACTCCTGCATGTTTTTCAAATTTTAGTGTAGGAGTGGCAATTTTTGCTACCCCTACACTACCACATTTTTTGCGCATAGCATTTATGGACTCATGCATTGAGTGGTTGGGGCCAAGTTTTACCCCATTTAATCTCATTTTTGTTCATTTTGATTTATTTCTTTCAATCCTCCTCCTGCCCTCTACCTCTAGATGATCTAGCAAGTGAGAAGAAGCATTTTTCGTTGGATTCAAGTTCTCATTACACATTGTTTTTTAGGTAGGTCTTTATTTTAGCTTTTTATTTCATGTTCTTGATCTTTTTTAGTTTTTCTTTTTGTTTTTTTTTTCTTTTTCCCCCCTTCCCTTCCTCCCATTGAGACACCTTTCTCTTTCCATCGCATTCCCTCCCTTCTTTCCCAAGTCTTCGTACCCCATGGAAAGGCAGCATTTTTCACTGCCCTAACTGCATTTTCCTTTTTGCATAGGTGACAAATTTTGCTACCAATGGAAGTTGCCTCAACCATGTGTAAGGGTGGCAAATTTTTCTTCCATTACACCTTTTTCCTACCTACAAGGGTGGCAAATTTTTCTTCCATTACACCTTTTTCCTACCTACAAGGGTGGCAAATTTTGCCACCCTTACATGTTTTGTCCCAACATGCATAGGCAGAAAATTTTACCACTGATGCATTTTCATCTCACATGCACAAGTGACAAATTTTTCCACCTATGCATCCAGACCGTTCCACATGCTAGGGCAGCAAATTTTTCTACCCTTACATCTTTTTTCTCTATTTTCTCTAACTCTGGATAATTTTCATTCCTTCCATTTTTCATGCCTCCTCCCCATTTTTCCTCTCGCTTTCGAACTCGCTCACACCTCGGCCCTGTCAAGTGCCCTTCCTTGGTCATGATCACCTAATGTGCAATTTCCCAAAATTGCCAATTTTTCCCTAATTACACGATCATGATTCTTATCCTAGTTCCCCTTGAGGATTCTCCTTCTTTGACATCCTCTCAACAAAGGCTCGTCCTGATGACTGAAACTTCTCTAAAAAAGTTGAAGGCCATGAAGTACCAATATCAAGGTGTTTTCCCAATCACCTTAGTCACTTCTAATGTCAATGACATTAGAGACATAGAGATCAGCCATGTGGATATAGCCAAGTTCATGGAGAGAACCAAGGTAGCAAACCCAAGATCAGAGATGAAAATAATCATTAAGAGTAACGTCCATCTAGTCTCCTCTTTCCCTGTAGTGGTGCATCACACAGAGTTCCTCCTCCAGTATGCCTAGTTCTATAACAAAGAGACTAGGTTAGTGTCAGATGCTAGTGCAACATGATAATTTGACTAGACCCCAAATTTATCAATAAAGTTTTTATGTGCCCTACTATTACTGAAGTGCTCAAAAATTGACTTCATTGAGGCATAGAAAGAGTATGACAAAGATCTCAAGAGGGAAAAAAAGGTGATGAACAATAGATGGCTCAAGACTCCCAAAGCCAACTTGTATAGATGGCCACATAATTTTTTGAGAAGTGATTTTATAGAAGAATTTGGTGACTTAATTACTCTTCTTAGTAGAATATGAAGTCTACCATCTTCTTCCCAATTCCATGAATGGATGTATCCCTTTATTAAGATAATTCTACAAGGGAAACAAGTCATCTTTTGAGGTGAGCAGATCAATAATGCTCTTATAAGCAATTGACAAAGGTGTCTATTACTTTGAAGTTCTATATGACTTCATACTTAGTATACATTATAGCCTCAATGTGAACATTTTTAGGTTTGACAACAGAAGGAGACAGAAGAACCACCCCAGTTTATTCATATTACCCTTAGCTAAGACTAAAAGGATCAATCTATCACTTTAAGAGGGTAAATGATGCCTTATTCATGGTATTTTTATGTCTTTTTGATCCTTAGCTAGAACAAAAAAGAGTATCAAATGAAGCCTGGATGGTTGTCAATGATTTTGGCTGCATGTTTTTACAATTCCCCTCTTTTTGCTATCTACGAGTTGGCTTTTTCTAAGGCTATCCCTATATGCTCCCTAGATTTCCTTTTGACAAATTAGTCCTAATGGATCTATGTAGATAGATTGTTGTCATACACACTAAGCAAATGGAATTAAAGAAGCCAAGTTTTAGGTTCCTAATAGAAATTGGTAGATACTCAGTTTTGACCACCGCTAAAGCAAGGGTAATGGAGACAAAAATGCAACTAGTCACCATGAAGCAGTTTAAAAGAAGGCCCAATTTTGACTATAAGAGTGTCAAGGATATGATTAGAAGAAAGACTCAGTTTCATGAGCTCATGATTGAGGACATCTAAATAGACATGAGAACAGTAAAAGAGATCAAAATATTGGAATACAACAGACTAACTTTAGAGCAGATTGAATATCTAGGGCTTGCAGATATTCCCTCTAATTTGGTTGATGATAAAAATATAATTAACAGCAGATACCTAGCTAAAAAATTCACTAACTCTCCTCTTCCTCTAATTCAGTGGTCCCAAAAGTAATTGACTTCTTTAAGGATGAGATTTGAATGAATATTAGCTAACACCAATGATTGGCTAGCATCCAAAGGAATCACATTGAAGGAATTCATCACAAGATCAGAGGCTGAATTCCAAGAAGAAACAAGAGAGCAAAAAATAGAACTAAGAATAAAGGTGACGTTCCTTCTCCTTCTAGGCCTCATAAGCCTAGGATCATCTTTGTGTCAAAGAAATTGAAGGGTGCTGAGAAGGAGCCAGAATCAACAGCTATGGGGGCTGGAGAACAAAGCACTCAGGAACAAATAGCAAAATGGATGGAGAAAGATGACAGGCCTTCAGAGCCATAGAGAACTAAAACTCTATCTCCCCAAGGGGTTTCTTCTTTGCCATCCCAATCCCCTATGGCATCTCCTTCATCTCCTTTTCCCATCAACATTCCTTCTTCTAGAGCCGCCTCTCCTTCTAGATTGATTTTTGGTGATCTTCAAGGTGCTTTTAAAGACATCCTTTGATCCTTAGGGTCTATCCAAAGTCTCTCATCTTCTTTTTTCAATATCAGAGATAGTTCTACCATTGACTAGCCAACGGTCGATATAGTTTCACCAGTTACACCCACTGTGCCTACTATTCCCACCAGTAGTGTAGATATTACCCTAGTAACACTAGCTATAGGGATTTTTTCCATGGTAAGTGCTTCTGCTCTCCCACTTTGGCTATCAACTTTCACACCCAAAAGGAAGAAGCAAGCCATCTCTGTAGATGACTTTGATTTTGACAAAATAGTGCCAGTGAAAGCTAAGACCCCTAAGAAAACAAGAATCCTTTTCAAAAATGGTGGAGAAAAGGGGCACAAATTTTTAGAGATAGATAAACCTCCATAGGATGCAACCTTAGAGGATTTTGACATGAGTAATTATTCCATTTCTCATGTTGAGTTTGGGAAAGTGACTCACAAGGGTGCGAAGAGTGACCTATAGTCAACAATGGATATCATTGTCCAAAATTTTGACAAGGAGAAAGAGATGAAAGATTATTATAAGGCAAAGGTAAAATAATTGACCGTGGCAGTCAAGAGATTCACTTTTGCTCCTAAAGCAGCGACCCCAGAAGCCTTTTCCATAGATGATCCTGTTATCCAAAAAGTAGAGAAAACCTACATGAAAGGGAAAGTAATTGAATATTATATAGAAAAGATGCATACACAAGGAATTTCCTTGCTTATAGAAGTTGCTGAGAAGATAGAGAAGATGAAGAAAATAAAGACAGATTTAGAAGTCCTCATCTCTCTTATTTCTCAAGATATTGACAATACAAATAAATATCTTAGCAAATGGGTAGAGATGAAGGCTCTAAAAAAATGCACCTTAGTATTGATCATCATCATTGCCAATAAAGATTCTTATGTTGAAATCAAAGAATCACTGAAATACATAATCCAGGTACTTATGGAGCTGATCAAAGATTTATGAGTCTTCTAAGGATGCTAGTGAGAAAAGTGATACCGACCTGTTGAATAGACTGGAGGAATTGCCTTGTGAACTCACCTGTAGAGATAATCGATTTTTGTCAGTAGAAGAGATGATTCAAGAATTCAAAGGTATGATCCAAAGGGATTTTGAAGAGAAAGCATTTTCAAAGACTTATGTGGATAACATTTTAGATACTCTATTAACTCTATATAATCTAAGATCCAGGTTAACTAGTCATTTCAAAGCAATCATAGCATTGAAAGATGCTACAATCAAAGCCAAATTAATCTTCAAGAATACCATTGTGCTAGATATTATAGGAATTCAGGCATCAATCGCCGTGTATGATGCTCATCTAAAGAAGTCTGGTGGCAAGAGTTGAATTATTCCTCCATTCTCTCTTCTTTCTTTCTTCTCATGTACTTTTGTCATGTAAAAGTAGATGCACTTTTGTAATATTTAATTACATGTAAAAATTTGGAAAATATCTTGAAGTCAATGATGACTCATCTTTGACTAGGTTTTTTATTATTTTATTTTTTTTCCAATTTTGATGGTTTCTCCCTATATATATAGGGAACCTCTTTTGTAAAGGATCTCTGGATAATTGAGAGCAAAAACTCTGCTAAAATTGAGACACTTATTGAGACTTTGTGCTTAATTTGTAAATCATATTTTGTCAAATAAATGAGAAACAAGTTAAGTTCAAACTTTGTGTTGAAGTAATTTGTGTTACTTAGGAAATAGTTCTTATGTTCTCTTTCTTGGTAATCTCTCATCTGTTTGATTTAATAAGAAAAGTGTGTGTATTGAGATTATATGTAGATGTTTCTAGAGGATAAAAGAAGGACTTTGAGATGCTTTTATCTTGGTGACCCTTTTATCCATTGTAGTTTTAGTTAAAGACTTTGGGCTTTGCTTTACTCTACTGTTACGTGTGTTCTAAATCAGTAAAGGAGGCAACGGAAGACTTTGTGCTTTTGTGGGTTTCTTTGTGACCTTTATTACTACTTTAAGAAATTTTTTGCTATGTGCTGGATACCATTCTTGGAAGCAGAGGAATGCTTTCAACCATTGATTAGGACCTCCTTCTTTTGTTCTTTGAACATCATCTCTAAAAAAAGAGAGATGGATGGTGCTATACTACCCTAAGTATTATTTTCTATTTATTTATATTCATATATATCATATAAGTGATTCATAAGGAACCTCCCCTTGATGAGAGGAGAGATTTATCTCATTAAGATGTGGTAAACCTACACATTTTTTGGCATAAATCTCCTTATACTATGGTTGATATACCCATTTTATCATCAGTGAGTTGACGACAAAATATTCACCCAACACTACCTACTTAAAGGCTACAATTTGGTCCTTGGTCTTATTTATGGCTATGACAATATTATCTATCTTTGTTGATTGCTTAGCAATAAATTGGCTAGGATCAAATGGAGGGTTACTATCATTGACATTTGATAGACCCTCTCAAAAAAATATAGCTTTCACTATCCTCCTTTCTATCAATAGAAGGATATGAAAACATTAGTGGACTCATTAGGTCCTAGAGTTCAAGCCATAGTTCTAATATCACATGTAACATCCCCACTGGGATCTACCTAGAAATACATGATTTTTATATTTAAACAACATATACTTTAAATATATTGCACCACAAGAATATAATAAGTGACCATATAAAATAATATATGTATGATAACTATAAATTAACCATACTGCATCACAAAACATTGATCATTATCATCATAAAAAACATAACATAACCAAATATATAAAGTAATTACAAATATCCAACCATGGTTGGTACATCAATATAGCCACTATTGTCAATGTATAATAAGTAATTACATCTCATCATGATAATTTTATAATAATAAATAAAATAAAATATAAATATAAAAGATACATGGCTCCATCAATCATAGTTCCTTAGACTCTAGTATCTATGAAAATCTCAAGTGTCATCTCAAAATTAGTATTATTGTGGGGAGGGAGAGCATCATCTGAGTGATTTTTCACACCAACCATAGACCAATGATCCCACACACTAATCCCATTAGGTAATGTTCCTCCTTCATGGATGAGTAGATATTTATGGTGTGGGAATCTAAAGAGACAAGATAATACCGGTGTGTTTTATGATTTCTAAAACTAAACATGTGATGCATCATAGAAACCCATTCTACTCAAGATATTACACAAACATGTAAATCATACTCGTGAAAGGAAAATGTCTCAATTAACATTAATTTGGCCAAAGTTTTTAATAAATAATTATCTAAGGATTAGTCAAAATTCATACATACCACTTGATCCTATTACCTTCATCTGAAATTGTGATGCTAGTAATCTAGTGAAGTCCATCTCACTACTTAATATCAACAATGCGATATTTGATTAACATAATATAACCAATATATTCATATATATTACATCCTACTAAAAATCATATAACATGATAAGCACAAGATAATATAACAAAATACATTTATTCCATCAAAATTATGAATGAAACTTACAATATATCTATCCCATAATAGAAATAATAACTATAGTTTATACCATTTGGGTATGGTATACATTTAACTACATATTCTACTTATCATAAAGAGTTTCCAAATATACTACCCCTATGATAACCTATATTATCATAGTCTAGTGTTCTTAATCACAACTACTAAATATCACAACCAGTCATAATAACATAGTAGAAATCAAGGGAAACATACTTCTGTTCAATCAACTAGATATAACAAATAAAATTTTAGTTTACATGAATATAAAACATTCCATTATATTATTTTCTATACTTTTAGGGGGTTGTATGCATGCATAAATAATATTATATTATAAATAAATATATAATATAGTTTGAACCACCTATGGAACTATAATTATAAGTACACAGCCCCATGTACAAGTATAAGCTAATTAATCATAGATGTACCTATAAACTCTTTTAATCATACACTTAATTAATTCATTAATACAAAACTTGTTATAATATTATTTCTATTCAATGAGGTTTGTTTCCAATGCTATATATGATAAGTAAACTCATGTGTATCATAAAGCCTAACACAATATAATGAAAGACTATGTTGTGTTCTTTATAATTCACATGGCTTATTAAAACTATTTTAGGATTTAAATATACTATAACCATGTATAAATGGCTACAATCAGTTATATTTTCAAATAAGGTTTTAATGAGGTTTTTAATAGTCATTATATCAAATAGATTGACTATCATTTATAAGACTCATTGCTTTTTAGAATATTAATAAACAACTCTCCTTAGTCAATTTTAAGGTTATATATATTTTCCCTCTCAAATAATTATTTTATTATGACTATGAAACATTTGTAGTTTCTTAGATTTGATTAAGCATATTATCCTACATCTGACTACAAGATATATTAAATTTATCCCCATTATATAAACCCTATTTGTATTTATATATGTACTCATGTACAAGTCTATTCATATTGACACACATCCTAAAGTACATTTATAGGCTTTATATATATAATTAGGATTTTTTATATCCTCTTAAAGAATACTACCATTCATCCATGCTACACATTGTGTTTCATTTGCTTGGTATAATAAGATATATTGTGTCTATAAAACCTATTAAAAGATGATGGAGGATGCATTAAGCTATTTTTTCTTCTTATACTAAATAAAAAGTTGGGTTATAATTAGAATGATAGATCTGAGTTAAAAATATTCTTGCTTGTTTAACTTAGATCAAGGTAGAGTTCTATTCAAAAAAATTTAGCTAAGTTCATATAAAATATTATGGGAATCATTGCATATGTTCACTTAGCCATAGTTAAAGGTTAATATAAGATGATTTAATGGTAGAGACTTATGATATTATTATTAAAGCATCTATAGATGCATCTATCCAATATTTTTTAATACATATAATAGTGTTTTTAATATTTCACTATCTCCTTATATAGGAATGATAACTTGCAGCCAAAGTATGCCCCTAAATCTATGGTTAATCACGTCTTAGCTTTGGATCAAAATAGTTCAATTCCTTAAACTGAAGGTAATTATTGTGTCAATGATTTGCCTAGTGGATCACCACTTAACATATCACACTATGGAATTATATAAGATATCATGCGTTTATAACCAAAAATTTAAATAATTTAATGGATATCTCATATGGTTGAATAATAAAATAATGGTACATTAAGCTATCATTATTATTTTATTTTTATGCTTAGATTGTTTAGTATTATTTATCATTTAAAATCAGGCTTACTAATGTGTTGCAACCCAAAACATATTCCAGTAATTCTATCTTATATTCTACATATTCATAATAGAATGAGTTAATGTTTTCTAGTATTATGCTTAGTGAGATGTGTGTGTGTGTGTGTGTGTGTGTGTGTGTGTGTAGATCATAGTTCCTTTTTAAAGACACATATATCTAATGCTTTTTTACCATGGCATTTAAATCAAGGTTATCAATATTCCTTAAATATCTAAATTTCATACTTATGTAGTCATATAATATAACATCTAAATCACTATGTTCACATGGTTCACTATTATATGTTATTGGCTGCCTATGGCATGGATGGAATCTACTGATATTTTTTTTTGTCTATATGCTTCACTATATATAAATATATCCTTTAATAGTTAGTCGTGTGTATACAATTCCATGTTTTTTGTATACATTTTATTGTATCTAAGCACATGGAGTTTTAAATATTTCATAAGGACATTGTGCCTATGTTTTTCATAATATAATATTACTAGAAGATTACATAGAAAATAATTAGCAAAACCTACCTAGAATTGCTATACTTTTCTTCTGCTTGATTTTTATATTTCTTATTCTCTCATTACGTCCATTTGTTTCTCCTTCTCCTCTGTATATGGTGTGCCACCCTTTTATTTGATTGTATACATTATTTCTCATTCTATATTAAGATGATAAGGGGCATAGTTTTTTTGTTCTTTTAAGGATTTTCTCTTTATTTTATTTTTATTTACTTATTTATTTATTTTTTATCAATATCTTCCATTTTTTCCTAAATTTAGACATTTCTATTTTCTCTTTATTTTAAATAATTCACCTCTTTTTCATAATTTTACCACCTAAAATATAAATTATCATATTTTATTTCCAATTCTGATATCCATATGCTTGATAATTAAATTAGAACTTCAATGTCATAATGGTTTAATGGTAAATTTATCAATTAATAAATCTAAATTTAATCTAATTATGAAATCTACATCTCTAAAGACATTAATAATCTCACATGCAACTTACACAAAATGAACTCTATATAACCATTTAAACTATGATATCAACCATGAGCAAATAATTATAAATTCAAGTAACATTAGACACATGATACTAGCCATTTCATTATGCATCAAACATATTCTAGCTACTTTGGTGTGTATGGGGTTCTAGTCAATTTCTCTATCATCTCCCAATAATTCCATATATGTCACCCTCTCTGATGATGCTCCCTCTCCATCATGAACTGAGAGATGAGTTATTTTGCATCAAACTCTCAACAAGTAGGTAGTTAGACCATAACATCATGATATACATACATCATAAAATATAACATAAATACCAAATCAACATGATCATAATGTAGCATATACACTACAAATAACTCATAGAAATGTAATCATGTAACCCAAGTAATATCTAACTATCCTATAAAATCATATATCTAAAATCTTAGTTTAAAATATCAAAATAAAATTTGTCATCTATTATTATCCATGTATAGTTAATTAAGTTTGCCTAGCAAGTAATTGTGATGTAACAAGAATGGAGAGTTGTATTTAGTTGAGAAGAGTGCAGGTTTTGCCAATGGTGGCCATGGAACCAAATGCATCTATGCTTAGATCAAAATTTATACCAAATACACATTATCCTCCTAGGTATCCTTTGGTTAATACAATAGAAAATGATCTTCATATCACATATATTCTTACGTAAATTTCATCCTCTTCATCAACACACATGAATAAATGTCTAAATTAAAAAATAAAAAATAAAAAAAATCAAGTGGTAATGAAAATGAAATTGTTATGCCTTACTGAAAGATTAATTCACTCATTACATGAAAAATATTAGAGAATGAGTGACAAAACAAAATACTTATAATAGGATCTAAAACCCTCTCTTCCTTTGAATAAAATGGGGCTAATAACTCCTAACCTCACTTTAAGTGGATTCTAATCCACAAGGTAACCATATCCACATACACCACCTACATCTTATTACAAATATAAATTAATAATATTTTTAGAAGAAAAATATATAATCCATACTATAGAGGCTCAACTATGTACTAATTTTAATACCTAAGTGATCAAATGAAATGTAAATACCATCACTTCGATCTCTATCAGGGCCACCATGTTAGGTAATAGATGCATGGTACTATTCTAGATCATGTATATCAAAAGAGGCCACTTCATTCAATAAAAACACCACCACCACCACAAAACAAGTTATAATTAAACTTGTTTCCCTTAACACCTCTTCAAACCCAAATAATATCTTCATTTTATAATAAGAACCATAAAAATATTAAATCTCAAAGAATCTTGAAAATAATCAAAAGAAAGGAGTAGGAAACCCTAATTTATGGTGGAAGTTGAAAATTTTATAGATGAAACTACCAAATCATGAGTAACTATCAACAATGAGTTTTTATTAGCATCAAATCATTTACTTTATGGGATATGGTCCAAACATTTTTAATTGAGAAAAAGGGTCCACTGTAACCCATTATGACATGCAGTGTGGTAGTTAGTAATTATAAAATATAATAACTTTTAGGCCCAACAATGAGCAAGAATCAAACCATGTGTTGGTGGAGTTTGGTAACAAACCTCATAGGATTTTTTTGGATTAATATCTAAGATACAGATGATGCATCTAATAAAAGATACACAGAGATTGATTTTCATTATAGCAATGGATACATAATGTTAATGTGTGGTAAGGTTAATATTAATTACAGTGTGGTTGTGATTGACATAATTAAAATTATGATAACTGGCACTCTAAAAGTCATGAATGTGGTTTAAGATCGATGGCTACTAGTAGTTACACTAACCATACCCTACAAAAAAACCACCACCACTATCATCATTAAAACCAAGCTATTATGAATGAGTGGGTCTAACACATCAAAAATGAAGAAGGTGCCTTGGTTTATGCAAACCAAATAATAACATCTAAATATTTCAACTAATGATCACATGAAAAATTCCATATGCTTAATTAAAAACCTTGAAACTTACCCATGCAAAATAACTACATATTTTTTAGCATGTTAATCAATGCATTCTAATTGACTAGGGTAGCTAAGAGTAATAAGCAATTAAAGGAGAATGAATCCAATAGTTCACCCTTTGAGGCTAATAATAATATAAAATATTTAATAATAATAATATTATATTATAAATATAATATAATATAATAATATTATTATTAATATATTATATATTATATTTATAATATAATATTAAAAATTTAAAGAATAATATTTTTTTTATTGTTTGTACTTTATATGCACAAATATATTATAAATATGGATAAATGGAATAAACAAGATACACTCTAAGACCTTAATGCCTTATCCCCAAATTAATGACCTATCATCATTGATTTGAGCCACACATAAGACGTCGAGTCATATTTCAATTAAATAAGCTTTCATGACATCCTCATTCATCATCAACAATAAAAAATGAAAAATCAAAGATATCACCACCTTGCAAGATAAAAATCCATTTAAAGTGGGTGATGTGGGTCATGTAAATCTAACCACTACCCTAGATTCAAGTTTGGTGTAAAATATGACTATAATAAAGGAATATTCCCTAAAATACACTGATGTTGCTACCCATCAGCACCACCTAGTGCATGTGGAAATATTTCACCACTTTCATGTTCTTTATTTCCCTAAACTTTCTTCTAAGGGTCCAAGTTTAGTGTTTCCTTATGTTTTTAACCCTAATTTAATTTTTCCATATGTTAATATATTTGCAATATGGATGAATATAAGCTACAAGATAGAATATGGTACCTCAATGTCTTATACACACATAAAAAAGCATTGTAATACTAAATAAAGCCACTCAATGGACATGGAGCCCTATCACAATCAAATCAACACTCATAATGTCCTATTTGACCATTAAAAATAGAAAAGGGCTAATGTAATATGTTTCCACCTTGCAAGATAAATACCCCTTTGTAATGTATGCAACTCACGTAAATCTAGTAGATGTCCTAAATTTATTTTGGAAAGTATTTTATGCTAATTCTATTTTGTTAATGATTTCAAAGATATGGAATCTATTTTTAGATACTATTCATGAGGCCTCTCCAACTAGACAAAAAAAATTACTGTCAAGTTGAATAATTCACAATGTCATGTACCTACCATGATTGCCTCTGACTTGACACAACTGGCATATGTGAAGACATGTATTTAAGTTTTGGCAACTTTATTGTCAAATGGAATATCAATGGAAAAATTAATTTCTACATAATATAATTGAAGACCATAATATTCCTTTTGTTTCCATCCCAATGTTTGGCACATAGTCCAACCATTATTTAAACCTAAACAAAACAACTCATATTTTGGTTATTTATTGGGTTGTGAGTATTTTTAAATTATCACATGGGATTCATATGTTTAAAATCCTAACATTCATGTTATTATTCTTGGAGGGTATACGATTTAACCCTTAATTAAACTCAACCATTTGGACTAATTAAAATTCATGATTATTTATTGATTCAAATATTTACAATTTTCCAATAGTCAACTTGTGCATTTATGAAAAAAATGATAAAGGTTATTTATATATGTTTCCATCAGTTAAGATTTTGAACATATTATTAATAAGTAGAGTGTTGATGTCATGAAAAGTGCATCGATTAAGATTATGGACATGTTATTAAGAGGTAGAGTGTTGATGTCATGAACAATGGATGGAAATGAATGCCTAATGTAAATAAATACAGTGTTAGGTTAGATGGCTATAAAAAATCCTTAAATTATTGCATGGGTACTGGGCATCTTCAAAATTACTAAGTAGACATTATGCATAGCAACGTTTTTGTTTCTTGACATTACCATCCTTATTGTCATGAGTGTGAAAAGAACAGATGACATTTACAATAGTGTTGGAATATAGGGAATAATTTGGGCATTTAGAGGAATTATATTTTTTCTTATATACTACATGGATATAATTTTAGGTATCCCTTTACTTATATGGATGACAAAATTATGGGTTTTTAGATCTATTTGAGTGTTGTGTTTGTTTGGGTATGGGAAGGGATGTACATCAATGTAAATAGCATTTGGGTTATTCCTAATGAAGAAGTTATTACTATTAAAATTGGTGTTATAAATGATATGTTAGTGTTTGGGTTCAATATGATAAGGAAGGGTAGTGAAGGGATCCTATAGGTACCCCTACAAAATGTTAAGGGTGGTAGAGCTAAGTCAATGATTCACTGATATACCAAAGGAGATAGTTTGGGTGCCAAGATTATGGGCACCTTAATTATTTTTTACCTTGTATTCTCTACCACTAATGCCAAGTGATTTATATTTTTTAGGATTATTTAATGTAACCTAGGTTGATAAAGAACTAAGTAATAAGTCATGGAATAAAATACTTCAGTATCAACAATGACTAATTTGCATAATAATTGATTTATTTTATTATTATATAAATAATAATAAATTGGATAAGGTGTACTTCTATAGAAAATATGATAAATATGGACAAGTGGAAGCATAGGAAGTGAGGTAGGAGTAGGGAAGAGTGTCTTAAGTAGAAAAAAGGTGTTAGAACCCTCTTTAAACAATAGTGTGGCATTTTTTTCTTGTAGCTAATTACACTATAAACCTTTTGTACAACACTAATGACCTTATGCAAGTGAAGTAGTGAAATTATAAGTATACCTTGACTCTACTTTAATAATCCTATGCCTATATGATGAAGACCTATATCTTCATCTATTCTAAACTTTGAATAATTTAATTATAAAACCCTAAGCCTCCATGCTTGATAGGGTTTTAATGCACACAAGTGGAAGGAGAGTGGTGTTATTAGGGTAGGTTTTGTGTGACCTCAACACCTCAAGTGTTAAGGTATAACTACATACCAATACCTCAAAAGGGGATTAATCCTGATATAGTTTTCCCATTCTAATTGTTGGTGTAAGTGAGAGTAATGCTAGTTGCTTAAGTATGAATGCCAATTGGAATGCTTTAGTGTGAATTTGAAATTGATCTCTAGGTTTTTATAGATGGATGTATACAAAAATTATGGTAAATAAGGACTAATAACCTTAATTTTCACAACTATTTTTAATTTTATTCATGAAAATCTCCATATATCTAATAAATGAATGAGAGCAATCTTTATATAATGTTCTGATTCTTGTCAAGACATGAAATGAGTCTAAACCCATCCTAAGACACTTTGGGAAATGGAAATATATTCATTATGGGAATGGGAAGATAAGGATCAATGTTGATACACCCTTTGCCAATATCCCATTGTGTTATAGACTAATGAGGCCATATTATTGCCTAGGTGGTTGACACATGTGAAAAAAGGATTGGGGATGATTAGTTGATGGCTTAATACTACTCTTGGTATATATGAGCATAGGTTAAATTTGTATTAAAGTTTTAAAAGGATCAAAAGAGGCCCTAATATAGGTCTAGGGATAAGTTAAGTATAGGGTGGTCCCAAATGGCACTCATTGCATTGAAATCACATTTTATATGACTACATTTCCCCAGTCTTATTCTATAAATTCAAAAAATCCAATTGAGTATGATAAAGGAAAGATAAACATACATGGATTTATGTATGAGATGAAGTTCGTGAATGTGGGTCTAAGTCTACAAACTGTGCTCCATTTCATGTCCTATAAATGAAACATATATGAGTTAATCCTTAATAAATATCAAAAGAAAAGACAAAACTAAGTAAAGAGATGTGAGATAGAGGAAAGGAATGAATAATCCTTGATAGGTATGTGAACCAATATAAAATCTTAGTGAAATCTTGTGTGTGCATGTAGATGGTGATCACATGGTGAATATCTTGGACTGAGTTGATGGATTGCCTAATCCCCATGTGTGGGTGGCTCAATAACTCAAGTTGGCCTTGATTCCTTCATTTCCCACCCCTATTTGGTGGATCATAATTTGTGAATAACTTGGATTGGATTGATGACTTGTCCAACCCTCTTATATAGGTGGCTCAAGAAATTAACTAGGTCATGACTCCATCATTACCTACCCATGTGTAGTATAAGTTGAAACTAAAACTATCTAGTGTCATGAAGCTATAAAATATGGCTCTAAACCACTTGGGAAATTTGAAATGTAAAATATCTTAGGGGCCCCTTGGGAATTTGAGAAATTAGGAATGCCAACTATTATAAACATAATGAGGAATTGATATAGTGTAATCTTGGTGCATATTATGTCTAAAGTATATAATGTAAAGAATGATATGGATTTGTCATTCCCTCTAAGATAACTAGTGCAAAACATAAGCATATAGATATAATGTGTCATGCACATTCCCCCAATTTTGATATTTGTGCATATGGATTCTAGATTGAGTTATAATATTCTATGTCTATGCATATCTAAAACTAAAATGGGAGTGATCATGCTATAGATGATGCCCCCAATTTGAATAAACTTGTGTAAGTTTATGTAAAAAATGAATATATACATACATACATAAATATATATATATATATATATATATATATATATCATACTTTATCATTCATAATATGCAAATATAAACTATACCTTATTTACCTTTTTGATAATTTTAGAATTTTTTATTTTGAGGTTACTAGACAATGGCCTAATAGGTGGACTATAGTGTATTGTGCTCTTGGTAGTGTTCTGTGCTATTGTCTAAAAGTGTTGTTGCTAATAAAAACTAAGATTAATCTATGTATGACTATAGCTCACTATTTTTTCCTAATTATAAGCTCTATAATATGTTTTTACAGGTTTAAAACTACATTTTTGGGTGCTCACTAGGATGGCCTAATTTTTTTGAGAAAACTCTATGAATGACTCCTATTCTAGGGGAAGTTGTTTAACCTATGAAATAACTATCCTTAAAATAAAATATATGTAGCATGTGTGTTATAATAAAATATATGATATCTACGTGATAACTAATACAATGTGTATACATGACATTGGAATGTGAACAAAATTAAGCATAAATTGGAAACATATAATGTATGTTAGATTCAAAATTCATAAGATTGTCAATATATATATATATATATATATATATATATATATAACAATGTAATAATGTATATGAACAACAAATATGAATATAATTTTAGTAAACTACTTTGGGGTATGGTGCATGATATCCATCAAGGCACTTAAAAAGGAAAGGGAGATGCATGAGGTCCCTCATGTCATCGTAAAATAGATGTGAAAATAAAAAGATATAAGTGTCATGGTCATGACACATACATGAAATTATACATACAAAAATATGAGGCATGTAAAGTAATCCAAGGAACACATAGAAAGACATGTTTAATGTCTACATATTAAAAAAAAACATGAAAGTTTGGCTGAGAGTCACATTAATGGAATGTTAAAATGTACACATACATAATAGATAAACATACACAAGGACATGGGCACATGTCAAAAGTATAAAATCAATGAAAGGACAATGACATATTCAAATTCCATCTAGTAGATGCAGAATAAAAGAGACAATCAAATCTAGACTAGTAAATCTAGAAATGAAAGTATGCATAATCATGTGATACAAATTCATATAGGAGAAAATATTTATATAAGTTGAGTCTATAGTATTAATAGTTGATAAAAAATAATGTAGTATAGTAAGATCAATATCAATATATAATCAATGCTAACTATGTGATACGGATTATAGAAAGATATAATCTGACAAATCAAAAGTTGTTTGTATGATGTCCCCAATGGGTTAATATATCAATGTTGAATTAGTATAGATGTGCATGTGACCCCGATGGTTGGGTACTAATAAATATAGATCTATGTAGAGGACCAGATTCCTATAGTAATTTACAAATTCTCTAAGGGAGTAAGTGAAGCATGTATGTATGAGAAAATTGGCTATACTAACATATATACCTAGGTAAGGGAATACAATGCATACTAGGGGTAGAATAAAGGAAAGTAATAGTAAAACAAATAGTAGTGAATAGTATATTAGAGGAATAATCCCACATGCATAAAAATGATCAATGGGATAGATTAGAGGTAGTATAAATAGAGGATCATAGTCCATTGTAAGATTATCCAAGTAAAATATATCAATTAGAGACAAATTATCTAATAAGGAGGTATCGCCCTCAAAGTGGAAAGTGATTCAAAGTGATTCCTTCGATAAAAGGAATATAATATAATATATATTTAGTATTTATAGTTATTTTTTGTATGTGAGATATTAGGTTCTTAACATCTGGTATTAGAGCTCTTTCTAGGGCCATCATTGTGATCTTTGTTACAAGAAAATTTTGGAGCTTCATTGTATCTTGGGGGTTTTCAAAAATCAGATCTACATCTTTTTATCTTACACTAGTCAGAATTTGAAGCCAAAATCTGCCATTTAAAAGTGTAGATTTCCATTTTTTTCCTCAAAAAATGATTGTTCTTCTGCATGTTGCTCTCAATTGGGAAATAAATTGCACTAAAAATTATTTTCTATTTGTGCATCTCATTCAGATATTTCTAGAATAGTTTAAATTATTTGAATTTCATTCAGGATTGTGAAAGTTATCATAGTTTTACTAACTACTATTATTGTAGTTAAATTATGAATGTCATTTTACATACAACTCTCCAACTATAAACAATCACACCAAAATATTTATGGGTTTTGTAAATATTGGTTTCAAATTTTTAGAATGATCTAAAGTTTTTAATTTAGTATAGTATTTTTAAAGTTATCATAGTTTTACTAATTGATATTTATATATTAAAAAAAATAGTTTCACTCACTACTACCCAAAAATATAATATAAGTTTATTACTTTTAAAACTAGATGCTATTTACATAAAATAAGCACTACTACCCATACTAATTTTGATAGATTAAAGTTTCACTCCTACACATTATGGTAAGGAAATTAATACATGGTTTGATTGGGAGAATAAATATAATACATGGTATGCTGATTTGTTTCCTATTACTGAAGCATATGAGACGGACATACCTACATGGACAGATTTGAAGGATTATTGAAACACCTAGTATGTTTATTTCATTCCTTTATCCACAATTACTTCACATTTGGATGCACCCAAAAAAGCATCTGAGCATGCCACTGATGAGCTGACACTAGCCACCAATACATAAAAAAAATTATGCATTCTTTCTTGGAGTTAGCTACTCCAAAACAAATGTGTAAAGAAAAATTCTAAGGGGGATGACTATATCCACCATTGAATCACCTAAAATATTATTTTGAGAATCCTTATTATAGATTTGAGGTGATGACCATCAAGTTTCAAATTTTAGTGCTTGACTATAATCTCTAGATGGCCTTGTTTTCTATCAATGTTTATTCCTTTGTTCTCTTTGAACATCCACATATTGTTCTAGTGATTCCTTTGACACTACTAGTGTACATGCTCCTATCAAATCACATAAAGAGGAAGTGGAAGTAGAAAATAATGAATGGATTTGCCTCCATCTGGTCTTTTACATGTTTTTGATATGTAATTTTTTGTATATTTTGAGGGTGAAACATGTCAAGGGGGATGGAATGTAATATATGTAGGTAGGGGAATATAATGCATATTGGGGGTAGAATAGTGGAAAGTGATAGTATAATGAATAGTATTATTATAGCCCAAATTTGTGCCCTTGGAAGGTTGTTCAAGCCTTCACAATTTAGGGTAACATGGATATCATCCTAGGCTATGGGTGGACTAATAGCTAGATTAAATATTTATATTATAGGGCTAACTCCCATTGATGGATTAATTAGTATCACAAACACTACACTACTAACTTTCAAAGGACAAGGGAGATTAATAACATGAAATAAACCCAACTAAGGAGGTGATACACCAAATATAATTAAACACTACCAACCAAATACATGTCCACATCAACCATGAGACTAGCTTGAACATACACTACACCTAAGTTTTATCTCCTAAATCAGCACTTCATGTGAATATTGTGAAATATTTTTAGGCTAAGATGACTAGATAAGAGGTATAAAATGACACTAATTAATAGATAAAATCATTCATCCCTCACATTTCACTTAAACACTTCACATGACTTTTAAAACAAGCTTTCAAAATACATATTGGTTCTAGAATAAGATAACATGTTAAGGAAGACTAAGCAAATCACTTAACAATATCAAATATCCATGCAGACACACTAAGTATAGTCATAGAAAGAGGTAAAACTAGTAGTATTCATTGATAGAAGGCCTAAAAATGAGTATGGATTCACTATACTCAGGTGGAGGATCTAGCAAATGCCAAAATTAGACATACTTATAGAGAAAATGAGGAAGGAAATATAAAGATAGGCATAGAGGAACTCTTAGACAAATGTGACTCCATGAAAAAATAAGTTACTATAAATAAAAATGTCAAGGAATAGTCTTATAAACTATTTAAACATGTGTTAACTTGATTGATGATGATCTCTTCATAGAGTTGGCGTAGGAAAGGTTTTTCATCTCATTATATGAATTAATGCCTTCTTAGAAACTACCTTCCTTCTTTCTTAGAAGTGATAACTGGCCTTATTTATTATTATGTCACATTGAACTACCCTTTTCCCTCTTCTTTGAAACCTTGTATATGTTTGATATCTCTCTATGATGACATTGTAATCGTCATAATGTTTCATTAGGTGTCTTGAAGTTAGCCAACCTCATTGAACCATCTCCCCCAAAAGTCTTCATGATACATAAGGATATACTGCTAAGGTCTTCAGGTAGACATTTGATTAGACATGTCATGATCCAATGAGGTTCTAAAAATCATCAACAAGTAATCTTAGTAGTGTTCAATATTTGGCTTCCTTTCCTATAATAGACCCATTGAAGGTTTTATGATTATAGGTATCTTTTTTCCCTCAGACGTGGGTTTCTTTATTCTTAAAGCCATTCAAAGGCATTCAAAGCATTGGGAGTCTATATACATCATTTTTTTATTCTTTCATGTGCCTTACCACTCCTTAAATGTTGTTAATGCACTTTTGCTCATTTACCATAACATGCATGTAGATGTGCATTAGGTTTTAAAACCCTCCCCACCTTGATCTAAGGTTGTGTCTTTTCTCATAAGAGATATCCTAGTATAATGATGATCTTCAAAAATTTAATGAAAGGTGTTCTAAAATTATCCCTCCCTCAGTTTATTACCTTATTTTCATAACCAAGACACGCTCAAACCTCTTTAACTGTAAGAGCATGCATGTAGGATTTTCAACTATCTAGGTTTAAGAATGCCCCATTTTGAGCTCTTTTTCTCTCAATATAAGGTATAAACACTTTGAATATGCTCTCATGAGTAATTTCACCCCTTTATTATCTCAAAATCAAAACAAATATATTCACTTTTCCATTCTTTTAGACATGCATGTCTAAGATCTTCAGTTAGGCATATAACTGTGCTTGGGGACTTAACACTTATTTATAAGCCTAATGACTATTGTGATAGTCTTTTACACTTGTTGAAGATTATATATGTTTTCCTCCTAACCCTATATAGGGTTTTTTCCATTCAAACATACCATAAAAAATTCATCACCAATCATGATTTTTGACTCCAATGACTACTATAGGCCTGTAGATAGTCATTAGGCATAAAACCTCATTTAATTTTTTTGGATTATCTATTAATCTCAATTAAAACGTGATTAATTTATGTATATAAATATATAATTGTTTTAAATTCATGGTCTACATTTTATTGGGTCATGATCACTTTGTATCTCAACATGAAAACCCATAGTCTTCTTCCTAATTCCACACAATCTTTTTGGGTAGGATAGCTTCTTATTCTTGAGTGCATGTGGACACCTACATATTTATATTCAATGGGATGTTATTAATTTGTATGTGAGATTGATCTTGATATAGGTTACACTCTTGAGTCCTCTATATGAAGGATAAACCAATTCCATATTGGTTTCCCTAAGATAACCTTCAAGATCCTCATGATCCTCTTATGTCTTAAATGGTTTTAGACCATCCATAAATTAGAGAAACTAATATGATTTCATTTAAATCAATAATCCTTTGAGATTATCCTTATTTATTTCATACCCTTAATAATTTTCTTGAATTCTTTCAACTCAAGTCTTATGCACACCTATGCCCTTCTCAAACTCATTTTATCCTCATCTTAGACCTACAATATTTATATACATTAGTCCCACATGCAAAATAATGGTATATAGGCATGTGATAATGTCTTTTAGACAATGAGGATTCTTTTCAAATACTTATTCTATCTTACCTAGCTTGTATATGTATTCATCATGATCAAAACTGAGACTTAGGCTTTAGAAGGGGTTTAAGACTTGCATATGATCTTAGTGATTATTCATAAATGATATGAGATAAAACTAATAAACAATTCCATAAATATTAATTACATTAGGACCCCCTCCTATATACAAAATATTAATATCCCCTTCTCTCCTTTGTATGGAATGAACATCTAAACATGGCCATTTTGAGCTTGCCAAAAGTGTGATGAAGCATCTGATGCAACTTTTGGTTTTAAATGGTTTTTATAAGCTTGTCTAAGCATGATTTGATCCTAATGGACCCTAGGTAATGTACCAAATAATTCTCATCCTCCTTTATATATGAACACCTTCTCACAGTCATTAGAAGAATGTTACAAAATAGACAAGAATTCATTTCAAATTGGTTATAACATTAGAAGGATATTTTTTTTATCTCATTTAAGGCACTTCCATATAATAAGAGTGCTTAGGATGACTTGGAAACTTATTATATAATTCAAAAAAGTATCCTAAACATTGAACACATTTTGAATAAGCTTGACCAATACATGACATAACTAGAAAACATTAACTTAAATTTGTCAAATTTACCTTAGACAATGATAACATACATTTTAAAAGGTTATTTTAGGACATCATAATACCAATAAAATTTTGAACTATTGGGGTTTACCTTTTTAGCCCAAGGGAAAAAGTTGGTCAATAGTTTGGCAATTGACAGGGGTAGCATGCATGTAATGTTAATAGACTAGTGTCATATCCTTTCATTAGGGAATGGATTCACTTGCACTCAATTAATGACTAATATGGGACCTTGAAATTGGATACAAGACCCTTGAATAATAAAATATAACTTATTTACCATTCTAAACACACAAAAACAATGATCAAAACACACAAGGCTAAAACAAAACAACACACCACACTTATGCTAACAATTACTTAGAGGAAATAAAACATGAAATTATGATGTACAAATAACCTACATATCTTCATCCTCCAAGGTCAAATGGAAAGATTCTTATATTATTTTCTTCATGAGATGATACATGTCATAGAACAAGTTTCCCTTTGACTGTAGTATTTTATGGACCATGTTTCTTGTTTGCCAACCTGATTGGCATGCTCTCAAGTGGATTATCAATAATCATGTCTCCAATATAGACATATTCATCTTGTAGTCCAAGGCATACCTAATGTTTTTTACCACATTTGGCAATGTTGGGGAGATCTAGTATGATCATACCTTGATTTATAAAGTTAACAACTACCTAATCTTCTATTGGTTTCTAAAACTCTATCTCTTTCTCATTTTGAAGAGTGTTATCCTTTTTGTCTACTATTGCTAACTACTAAAACTCTTCAAGAATATAAAAATATTGATTCTAATCCTCATTAGAGTACTATTGAGATATTATTTGATTGGAATATTTTTTAATACATTCTTCACACTTGATAACCATCTTCATAGCCTCCTGATGAGTTGCAGGTTCATTGAGGTCTTTAAATCTTGCACCATTATTTTGAGTATGTTTCCACATATATTTGAAGTAATTCTATTATTTAGGTACTAATATGATCTCAATATTTGAAAAAAAAATTATAAATTATCCCAAAGAAAAATCCTCTTCTTGTTTTAATGAGAGAGGAACTACTTCATATTTCTACTCAAGTTACCTATAAATGACTTCTTTCCTAATTTGATCTTAAAGTTATTCATTATATTCTAAAAATGTTTCCTCTTTACTAATAGGTTTCATAACTTCACTTGGGCCTTGGTCTTGATGCACGTGGAGAATATCATATATTTTAAGGACTATTGCAATTTGTTCAAAATTTGTCATACCAAGACCTTCAACTTTTTCATACTCTTCTTATATAGATTGATCATATTCTTATTTCATGAAATGTGGGAGTTCATTTGCCCATTCAAGGTCTAGCTCCTCATGATTTCCTTGTTCTAAGACTGATTTATCTTCTTCCTCATCAACATCAAAACCATACGAATTATACTAATCCACTTGATCACTTATGACATCTTAAATGGTGTCTAACTGTTGGTTAGAAGATAGCAACCTATCCTCATCATTTGAAGTTTTTTCTTTCTTCTGCATCCATGGGGTTGCCAATGATAATTTATTCATCATATTCACTTAGAGTGTCTTCTTCATGGCCTTTATGAACCTCAACTATGGCTGCAACATGTCCAAGCTTCTCAAGGACTTCCCTTGTATTAATTTTATTTAATAGAATTTCTCTTTCAACTAAAAAATCATATTCTGCCATCTTCATAATAGGTTCTTATTTACAAAAAGAGAGGGTGGGAGGGTAAGAGACTTCATTTTTGTTTTGGAAACTTGATAGAGTATCTTTATAACTTATAATTTTGGGGGAGTTATGTTCATTAAAGGGTTCTTGGAGAGTTGAAAGAGGAGATTGTGTTAAGGGTGTTATATTTTTCTCTTTCCATTCCTCAATTACTCTATCAAACTTGGATGTGTCTTAAACATCATGAATGGCTGAAACATGAAGGGAAGATGAATAACTTGAGGGAATTGAGATTTATCTTGACTTGACCTTCAAACACTTTTCCTTCCCTTGAATTTTGATAGGCATAGAATAAGGTTATTATTAAAGAATAGGCATGACATAATTGGGGCTCATAATCCAAGAAATTATCTAATATGGAGTGATTTTAGGTTCTTGAGGAAGAGTGGGTGAATATTGAATGGACATAGGCTTCTCTTGGGGAGTACAAGTATTATAAACTAGAAGATTGGAGCTAATAGGCTCATTGAGAGATTGATTGAGCCTCTTTTATTATTGCATTATAGTTTGAAGGGGATTTGGAACAAAATAAGGCTAACTTGGAGTATAAGAAGGCACATTGGATAGATTATGTTGGTCCCCAAAAATTTCACTCATTTTTGGAACAAAATATGAGCTATTTTGGCCCTACATAGCCAAAAATAATCTCTCCCCTTTTCAAATTTTTTTGAGCATTTAGGTTCTTCATTTTTCAAAGCTTTTCCAAAAATCTATGAACTCTGTAGGATTTAATCTATGGACTCTATAGGAAGAAAATCTACAAAATCTATAGGCTTAAATCTATGGACTCTATAGGCTTGAATCTATGGACTCTATAGGAAGAAAATCTATAGACTCTGCAGGCCAAGTTCTATAGGCTTCGTAGGTTGATTTCTATGGACTCTATAGGAAAGAAGCAAGCTCTCAACACTTAGGTGATTTCAAGGTTCAAAGTTCAACCACTTCAATGGGTTCAATGTCTAATTGGTTTAATGCACTCGGTGTAAAATATCAAAAAGACTTAGCCAAATAATGAAGAAATAATTGATTGAACCATTGAACCATTGAACCAAAGTTGGTTCAATCAGTTGGTTCAATCAATAGGTTCAAGGGGCTGCCCCAAAGCCAAAGAGGCAAGTGCCCTTACAGACAATAGGCAACATTGGTTTAAAGGTCAAAGAAAAGACAAAATTCCTTCGGATTTGTTCAAAGGCCTAAAAGGAATAACTCTTTCAAAAAAATTATATGATGGAAATGATTAAGTTCAGCCGAAAGAATTCTTTCGAGAAGACTTTTCTCAAAAAAATGTTAAGGAAAAATTCCTTCAAACTTTTTGTCCAAAGGAATTCTTTCAGGCTTTTTATTCGAAGGAAAATCCCAAAATCCAAAATCTCGGTGAAGATGCAAGAACCCACTAGGGAAGTTAAAGCCTGAAGGTCACATGAAAAATCTTGAAGGGTAGATACACTTGTGGGGGACACCTGACATCAGAAAAAGGACCTTCTCCAAGGACCCGAAGAGACACCTTACCTTTAAGACATTCCAAACAATGAACAAAGATGTAGAAAGGAATCCTCAAAGACTTAAGTGTAAATAGCTTCAAAGAATGAACCGATTGAACCATTAAACCAAATGGTTCAATGAGTTCACAGGTTCAAAAGTTCAACCAAGCACAATAAAGATCAAAGAGCTTAGGAAGAACAAGCGATGGGTAGAACCAAAGAACCAATGGACCAATTAAACCTTGAACCAAAAGAGTTTAAAGTTCAATGGTTCACAAGTTCAAGCAGTTCAAAGGTAGTCTCAGTCAAGGAAAGAAGTAGCAAATAGGTGGTTCAACGGATGGTTCAACTAGAGAGCAAAGAAGCATTTAAGCAAGGAAGCAATGGACCAAAAGAGACAGAGTGAACTGGTGAAACTTTCAACCAATAAACTTTCAAATGGTTCATAGGTTCAAAGTTCAACATGGTTCAAGCAGCTAGTGACCATTGACGGTTCCTCAGATGTCAAATTTAAAGTAAGGAAAAATCTGTGGAAATTGAAATAAAGCACAAAACTTAAAGGAAGAACCAAGCGACTGACCAAAAAGATAGCTTGATAGCTCAAATCATAGCAAGAAGAGACAAAGTTGGAAAAGACAAAAGTAGAAAGAGGGAAAAACTTGAAATATCTGCAAAGAAGTTATTTCAGTAGGTGGAATAGTCCACTAAGTAGGTATTTTGGCTTGCAAATTAAAGAGGCGACCTGTTTTTCCTTCCATGAAGTAAAGACAAAATGGACAGTTGTGTAGATGTCAGAGGGGATAGACTAGATAATCCAGACTTAGGACAAGACATTCCTTATCACCTCCACATAGTTCTTTGACAAACCTGAAAATGCATTCAAGGCATTGAATGCACAACATGGGCCATTCTATGGAAAAAAGTGCCAAGTCTTTTTTGGCTGCTATATATTGTAATCTCTTTTATTTTTTTAAGGAGATCTTCCCCTTACCAGAAGTGAAACTCTACCCGAATTGAAAGGCATTACTGAGACTTTAAGCTCAAATTGTAATTCATATTTCTTTGATTAAATGAGAAAGCAAGTTACTTGTAGACTTTGTGATGTTATAGCTTGTGCTACTTTAGGAGATTTTTCTTATGTCTATCTTCTAAAATCATTCTTATTTATTTGATTTAACAAGTAGGACTAGTGGAGGTGATAAGGAAGGTGTCCTGAAGCCAACTACTTTTAGACTTTGTGCTATCATAGTTGTCTTTAGTGTGTGTTTTTCTTTTATGTTTTTGTGTAAAGGATCTTGGGATGACTTTGTGCCCCTATTGTTCTTTGTATCTCACTCTAATGCCATCAAGGTGGAGACTTTGTGCTACATCTTATATTGCTAGTTACTTTGGACCTTGTTACCCCATTACTTGTTACCAAAAAGAGTTCTATTGTTTGAAAGAACAAGCACTTCTGAAAGAAGAGAAGTGCCTTATGTTGCTTCACTAGGATTTCTACTATCCAGGAAGGGATCTAGCTCTTGGCTGAATGTTACTTCTAAAAGAAGAGAAGTGCCATCACCAATTACCTAGGATTCCTCCTCTGTCTATGAGCATCATCTCTAAAAAAAGGGAGATGGATGGTTTATCCCACCCATGTGTCTTACTTTCTGGTTATTTATATATTATATAACCTCCACATATTTAATAAGGAACCTCCCCTTGATGAGAGGAGATATTTGTCTCTAATTGATGTAGTAAAGCTACACACCTGGATGACCAATCTTCTTATGCTATTTTGATATGAACTATTTTGGTCACCAGTTAGCTGGCCGACAAAATATTCACCCAATAGTTTTTGGTGACTCTGTTAGGGACAATAATTTTGTGTAATTTGGAACCTCAAGTTTTAGATTGAAACATCACCTGTGTCTTACCCATAATCATTATAACCCTTATCCATTATAGACTCTGGCAACTCCATTCTATGTCTTACCCATTATCATTATAGCCTTACCATTTTCCTCCACTTCCATTATTTTATCTGGTCTACAAAACCAAAGCTATTGGGAAAGAGTGTGCAGTTTAAAGCCTCAAGCCTCAAGCTGAAGTAGGCCCAATTCTTTTCCATTTTTGTTTTACAATTTGGCCACTCCACCTAGATTTTTTATCCCTATTTTTTATAATTAAATCATGGTAGTTCGAGGCCCTTGGGGAAACTCTTTTGGCCCACTCAACTTGACTCCACATCTACATGAACTCCCACGTAGTTCAAGAAAGAATTTCCCCAAATTCTTTGGTGATGGGATAGTTCACCCTGATGAACACATTACAGCCTTCTGCATAGCCTGTGGTGTGATAGGGGTGGAGTTTGAAGACGTGGTAGTCAGGGTTTTTTTGGAGACCCTACAAGGTGCTACAGTAGACTAGTTCTACCATCTACAAGCTAGATCAGTGACTGACTGGGATACACTTAAAGCCAAGATCGAAGCAAGGTTTAAGCCTGCAAAAGATGTGCATGCCTTGCTATCCCAACTCACTTAAATGAAGAAGGAACCTCATGAGCCTATGAGGGATTTTATTACCAGGTTCAACAAGATGAGGCATAGGATTCCCATGGTCGCCCAGCTGACACCTTAGAATATCAAATGCTTCTTCATCAACTCATAGCCACCTGAAGTGAGTTTTCTATTGAGACAAGCTAGACACATAGAGCTTGAGGTTGCTCAAGACATGGCTACTGAGCTATAAGATGACCTTATGTTGGTAGGAAAGTTAAGGAGAGATCCTAAAAGAGGTAAATCCTCTTCATCTTTTGAATACTCATCCATAGCCACCACTGACCCAATAATACTAAAGCTAGCAAATGAACTGCTAGCTTTGAAAAGGCAAATGGCCCAAAGTATGTTTGTTCCTCCTAATTGGGATATGCCAAGGAGGGCATTTTAGAATCAGCCATATCAAGGCAATACCACCAGGAATCAAGGGTAGCCAAATCATCTTCCTCCCCCACAAAGGAACCTTATCCTTGAAGCACCTCCAACTAACTCAGTAGTTAGATATCTAGAAATAGAACATGCTTTCTCTTTCCAACCTGAGTTTGAGTAAGAAAATGATGTTAATCTCTTCATGAAGGATCAAGAAGAATTAGCTGGTGAATCCCACATTGGTTTCCTAAATTACCAGGATGAACCTAGAAGTGAAGGTGAAGTAGATGAGGGATCATACACAGTATTCACCCAGCTTGAGAATAGTCAACCCAACAAGCTGATAAAAAAAGAATAGAGGAATGAACTCAGCCTATAATTCCAATTGCTAAGTGGGGAACCACTCTGCCTTTCTAGTCAAAAGACCTAGTGATTGCCAAAAAATTAAGTGCATTAAACATCTCTGCACCTTCTACTTCAACTTCATAGATTAGTCCTCCCCCTCCTAAAAACCAAAAGGATGAACTCCCATCCTCTCTTCCAAGTCCATCTCAGTCATTTGACATGATTGATCATGTCAAGAAATCTGAAATTCAAATGACTAAGTTTGAATCCCTACAAGCCAATCCTAAGCAGTTAAACATTGGTAAAGAGCTAGGTGTGTGGACCTGTCTTAGGCAAAGATTGTGGTCACCCAAATGTCAGCCCCTGTAGCTCAATTTTTTTTTGAGCCATCAGGTAGGGGTAATTACTTATTGACCACACATGATGCTCATGTCTCAGCTGATGAAAGTCCTATAACTGACAATCTAAGATTTGATCCAAATCAAGCATCAAAATAATTAGTAGGGCATAGTAAAAATCAAGAAGGATCTTTCATCTCTGATGAAGATAAATCTGATAGAAGATTAGCTTCTGATGATGCTTGGATCTTAGAATCTAATGGCAGCAATTCTTACATAGCTGGATGTAGATCTCTATTGCTTGGATTGAAAACTACTCAGGATGAAGAAATCAAACTCCTTAGCACCAAAGGAGATGCTAAGCTGATGGTTTGTTAGGGGTTTAATGCTGACAATCAAAGCATGTGCTAGACTAAACTAGTGAAACAAAAAGATATAGTGGTGGACCATACTATTGTATTCCAAAGTCAACAACTTTGCAGAGAGAATAAGGAGTTATGGTTTTTAGAGAAAAGACCATGTCCCACCATGGGGCAAGAAGAATAAAGAGCTAAGAGGAAGATGTAAAAAATTGATTTCTTGGTGGAGAGCTGCATTCACCTGTCACCATTTCTAGGGACAGAATGGTTTCCTACTAGTTTATTAGGATGGCATTCCCTTTTCTTCACCTCACAAGGAGTAGTGTCTAAAGTACTTCAATTCTTGAAGTATCAAATAAGTTCACTTGTACATATGTATATATGTATAGTCTTTAGTTTTGTTTTGTTCTTTTCATTTTCATTTTTGGAGCCTTTCTTTTTTAGTAGCACGACTCCATAGCCCAATGGCACACTTCAAGGCACTAGAGATTCTAGTTTCTACTCCCCTCAGCTGTGTTTCAATTTTTCATCTGAAGGAAGTTCCCCAACTGGAGCCAGATGTTGGTCCCCAAAAATGTCACTAAATTTTGGGACAACATATGAGCTATTTTGGCCCTACACAGCTAAAAATAATCTCTCCCCTTTTCAAAAATTATTTTGAGCATTCAGGTTTTTCATTTTTCAAAGCTTTTCTAGAAATCTACAGACTCTACAAGCTTGAATCTATGAACTCTACATGAAGAAAATCTACAGACTTTGTAGGCCAAGTTATATAGGCTTCACAAGGTGATTTCTATAGACTCTGCAAGAAAGAAGCAAGTTCTCAACACTTAGGTGATTTCAAAGTTCAAAGTTCAACCACTTCAATGGGTTCAACATCTAATTGGTTTAATGTGCTTGGTGCAAAAGATCAAAAAGACTTAGCTAAATAATGAAGAATGAACCAATTGAACCATTGAACCATTGAACCAAAGTTGGTTTAATAAGTTGGTTCAATCAGTAGGTTCAAGGGGCTGTCCCAAAGCCAAAGAGGCAAGTGCCCTTGCAGAGGGCAGGCAACATTGGTTTGAAGGTCAAAGAAAAGATAGAATTCCTTCAAATTTGTTCAAAGGCCCAAAAGGAACAATTCTTTCAGACTTTTTGTCTGATGGAAATGATTAAGTTCGGCCGAAAGAATTATTTTGGAAAGAATTTTCTCAAAAAAATGTTAAGGCAAAATTCCTTTAGACTTATTTTTAAAGGAATTATTTCAAGCTTTTTCTTTGAAGGAAAATCTTAAAAGCCAAAAGCCCACTGAAGATGTAAGAACCCACCAAGGAAGTTAAAGCCTAAAGGTTGCATGAAAAATCCTGAAGGGTAGATACCCTTACGAGGGACACCTGACATCAGAAAAAGGACCTTCTCCACAGACCCGATGGACACCATCCCTTTGGGGTGTTCTAAAGGCTAAACAAAGACATAGAAAGGAATCCTCAGAGACTTAGGCACAAAGAGCTTCAAAGAATGAACTAATTGAACCACTGAACCGTTGAACCAAATGGTTCAATGAGTTCACAAGTTCAAAGGTTCAACCAAGCATGAGAAAGATCAAATAGCTTAGGAAGAACAAGGGACGGGCAAAACCAATGGACCAATTGAACCTTGAACCAAAAGATTTCAAAGTTCAATGGTTCACAGGTTCAAGTAGTTCAAAGGCGGTCTCAGTTAAGGAAAGAAGTAGCAAATAGGTGGTTCAACAGATAGTTCAACTAGAAAGCAAAGAAGTATTTAAGTAGGGAAGTGATGGACCAAAAGAGATAGAGTGAACTGATGAAGCTTTGAACCAATGAACTTTCAAATGGTTCATAAGTTCAAAGTTCAACATGGTTCAAGCAGCTAGTGACCATTGACAGTTTTGCGGATGTCAAATTTAAAGTAAGGGAAAATCTATGGAAATTCAAATAGAGTAGAGAACTTAAAGGAAGAACCAAGCGACTAATTAAAAGGATATCCCGATAGCTCAAATCATAGCAGGAAGAGACAAATCTAGAAAAGACAAAAGCAAAAAGAGGGAAAAGCCCAAAATATCTGTGTAGAAGTAATTTCAGTAGGTGGAATAGTCCACTAAACAGGGATTTTGGCTTGCAAATTAAAGACGTAGCCTATTTTTCCTTCCATGAAGTAAAGACAAAATAGATAGCTATGCAGATGTCAGAGGGGATAGACTAGATGATCCAGACTCGAGAGAAGACATATGGGATGAAATGACATGCCATAGTTAAGACAGCCGCCCTATTTTCAATGTAGTCCTTTGACAAACTTGGAAATGCATTCAAGGCATTAAATGCACAGCATGGGTTATTCTATGGAAAAAAGTGCCAAGCCTTTCTTGGCTATTATATATTGTAATCTCTTTTATTGTTTAAAGGAGATCTTCCCCTTACCAGAAGTGAAACTCTACCTGAATTGAAAGGCATTACTGAGACTTTGAGCTCAAATTTTAATTCATACTTCTTTGATTGAATGAGAAAGTAAGTTACTTTTAGACTTTGTGTTGTTATAGCTTGTGCTTCTTTATGAGATTGTTATTATGTCTATCTTCTAAAAGCATTCTTATATATTTGATTTAACAAGTAGGACTAGTGGAGGTGATAATGAAGGTGTCCTGAAGCCAACTACTTTTAGACTTGGTGCTATCATAATTATCTTCAATGTGTGTTTTTCTTTTATGTTTCTATGTAAAGGACCTTGGGATGACTTTATGCCCCCATTGTTCTTCGTATCTCACTCTAGGGCCGTCAAGGTGGAGACTTTGTGCCACATCTTAGATTTCTAGTTACTTTGGACCCTGTTACCCTATTACTTGTTACCAAAAAGAGTCATGTTGTTTGCAAGAACAAGCACTTCTAAAAGAAGAGAAGTGCCTTGTATTCCTTCACCAAGATTTCTACTATCTAGGAAGGGATCTGGCTCTTGGCTGAATGTTACTTCTGAAAGAAGAGAAGTGTCATCACCAATCACCTAGGATTCCTCCTATGTCTATGAGCATCATCTCTGAAAAAAGACAGATGGATGGTTTATCCCACCCATGTGTCTTACTTTATACTTATTTATATAGTATATAGCCTCTGCATATTTAATAAGGAACTTCCCCTTGATGAGAGGAGAGATTTGTCTCTGGTTGATGTAGTAAAGCTACACACCTGGATGACCAATCTTGTTATGTTGTGGTGATAGGAACTATTTTGGTCACCAGTTAGCTGGCCAACAAAATATTCACCCAACAGATTAGATTGGGATTATTTCTTCTCACATCTTACCAACCTATCTTCCATGCATTAAATTAAGTCTCTTATTTCTAGCCTTTCATTGGTTAGTACATGTTGGTTCTCTTCATCAAAATCTAACCATTCACTCCTAACAAACTATAATAAGTCCTTTAGCTTTTTAATGAGGTGAACAAGAATAAATTGGATAGGCTATATTCTTATATCAATATTTCTCATTATTATTTCATTATTTAGAATTATCATGAGCAACTAAGAGCCTTTCTCATTCCTAGCTTGATCTTGCCTAGCCAAATAGTATTCATTATACCTTAACTCTTATTGATGTATAATGTCCTGATATTCAAGTTCCTCCTATTGCCTATTATAATCCCTTATTATATAATTATCCCTAATTTGCCTCTCGATCTCAAATGTTAACTCACTAACACTTTGCCCAAGATGATTAGGAGAGAATTGACTTTGCTAAGGTTGATTGGGAGTATGAATAGGGGTAGAAGAAGGGTAAGTGTTATGACAAGATTGATATGCTATTGGAGGTATATTTGAGGTGAATCCATAAACATCATTATCTTTAGAAGACTAATATGAAGGTACAAAATAAGAATTTTGATCAAATGAGCAATGATACATATCAAATTTATGTTTTTGAGGCACTTAGATTGCCTATACCAATTGAGATTCACTTGGAGTGACCATTGATGCTTGTGTTCATTCCTTTAAATTCTAATGTGATGAAGATCAACATCAAGAAATATCCAATCAAATACAACCTTTCTCCCACTAGGTATGCCAGAACTATTATATCCTAAATTTGTGCCTTTAGAAGTTTGTTCAAGCCTACACAATTTAGGGTAACATGGAGACAATCCTAAGCTTTGGGTAACCTAGTAGGTAGATTAAATCTCTATATTATAGGGATATCTCCCTTGTATATATGAATTAGGCTAAAAAATTATACACTACTAACTTGAAAAGGAAAAGGGAAAAGAATAACTTGAAAAAAACCTAACTAAGGAGGTGATAAACCAAATCTAATTGACCACTACCAACCAGCTACATGTGTACATCAACCATGAAAATAAATTCAACATACACTACTCCTAATTTGCATCTCTTACATCAGCACTTCATGTGAAGGTTGTGAAAGATGTTTAAGTTAGGAAGACTAGACAAGGGGTCTAAAATGACACTAATAAATATAAAAACTCACTCAGCTTTCAACCTTCACTTAAACACTTCACATGAACTATAAAATAAGCTTTAAAATTGCATATAGGTGTTATAATAGGATAACATGTCAAGGAAGACTAAGTAAATCACTTAATAATATAAAATATCCATAAACACATACTAAGTATAGTCATTGAAAGAGCTAAAACTAGTAGTATTCATTGATCAAAAGCCTACAAATGAGTAGGGTTTTGCCATACTCAAGTTGAGGATCCAATAAATGCTAAAAGCAGGTATAGTTATAGAGAAAATAAGGAATGAGAGAGAAATAGAGGCATAGATAAGATCCTAGACAAGTGTCACTTCATGAGAAAATAAGTTACGATAAAAAAAATATTATGGAGTAGTCTTATAAACTCTTTCAACATGTTCCAACTTTATTGATGATTATCTCTTCATATAGTTGTTATAGGAAAGGTTATTTAGCTCTTTAGATGACTTGACACCTTATTATATATTTCCTTCCTTCTTGATTATAAGTCACAAGTGGTCTTATTTTTTATCAATTCACCTTGAACTTCCCTATACCCTCTTCATTGACACCTTTTATACATTTGAGAGCTCTTCATACTAACATTATAGTGGTCATCATGTTTCATTAGGTGTTTTAAAGCTAATCAACCTCATTACACCATCTCCCATAAAAGTCTTCATGATAAAAAAGGATATCACACCAAGGTATATAGGTAGACATTTGATTAAAATTGTTCATGATCCAATGAGGATTTAAAAATCATCAACAAGTACTCTTAGTAGGTTACAATATTTGGTCTCCCTACTTATAACATACCAATTGAGAGTTTCAAACTTATAGGTGTCCTTTTACCCTTAGACCTAGGTTTATTCACTCTTGAGGCCATTCAGAAGCCTTAAAATAATTTGGAATCCATATACATATTTCATTGACTCTTTCATGTGCCTTACCACTCCTTATTCAATACACTTAATATACTTTTTGTCATTTACCATAGCAAGTCTATAGATGTGCATTAGGTTTCAAAACCCTTCTCACCTTGATCAAGGTTTATGTATTTTCTAATAAGAGTTATTGTATCAAAATTATGATCTTGGAAAATTTAATGAAAGGTGTTTGAAACTTATCCCTCAATATACTACAATATTTTCATAACCAAGACACTATTAAACATGTTCAACTGTAAGAGTAGACATATAGGTTTCTTAGCTATTTGGGTTCTAGAATGCCCCATTTTGATCTCTTTTTGATCTCAATAAAAGTTATAAACACATTTAATATGTTCTCATGAGTACTTTCACCACTTCTTCATCTCAAAATCAAAATAAACATATTCACTTTTCCATTCATTTGGATAGGCAGGGCTGAGATCTTCAATTAGGCCTATGACTATGCTCAGGGACATAACACTTCTTTATAAGACTCATGACTATTGAGATATAATTTTACACATTTTTAAGAGTCTATATTTATTATTATTGACACTATATGTTCTTTCTTCAATTCTAACCTACCTTCAAGTGTTGATCACTGATAATGATTTTTGACTCCACTTCTACAAGCCCATAGATAGTCATTAGGCCTAAAACATAATTTAATTTTGTATTGGTTCCCTATTAAGATCAATAAAAAAATGATGAAGGTATGTAGATAAATATATAATTGTTTTTATGTCCTATACTTTATATTGGGTCATGATCTATTTGGATCTTCATTTGAAACCCCTTAGTCTTCTTCCTAGTTTCACACGATCTATTTGGGTAGGATACCTTATTCTTCTTGAGTGCATGTAACCACATACATATTTATCTTAATTGTAAGTTTAAAATGTGTATGTGAGATTTATATTGATAAAATTTACATTATTTAGTCCTCTATATAAAGGAGAAACCAATTCCATATTGGTTTCACTAAGATATCCTTTAAGATTCTCATGATCCTCTTATGTCTTGAATGGTTTTATATCATCCATCAATTAGAGAAATTGATATGTTTTCTTATAAAGAAAGAATAATTTAAGATTATCCTTATTTATTTCATACCCTATGTACATTTATTTAATTCTTTCAACTCAAGTCATATGCATACTTCTACCCTTCTCAAACTCATTTTTTCCTCATCTTACACATGTAATCTACCTATACATTACTCCCACATGTCAAATAATGGTAGATAGGCATGTGATATGGTCTATCATACCTTGAGGATTCTATTCAAATACTTAATATATCCTCCCTATCTCGTTCATGTATCCATCATACTCAACACTAAGACTTAAGAGCTGATAAGGGGTTTAAGACCTACATATGGTCTTACTCATTGTTCATAGAGGAGAAGAGATCAAACTAACAACCAATGCCATGAATATAAAGGCCATTAGGACCCAATCATATATCCATAATATTAATCTCTCTCTCTCTTTTGTATGTAATGAACATCTAAACAAGGCCATTTTGAGTATGCTAAAAGCTCGATGGAGCATCTAATGTAATTTGTGGTTTGAAATGGTTTTTCAAAACTTTTTCAAGCATGATGGGATCCTAATGGACTAAAAGTAACATAAAAATTAATTCTCACCATCCTTTATCTCTAAACACCTTTTCATATTCCTTCTAATCACATTAAAAAATGGATAAGAAAGCATTTCAAATAGGTTGTAATGTTAGGAGATATTTGACCTTATCTAAGGCACTTGTATGGACCCGGGAGTGTAGGATGACTTCGACACCTATCATATGACCCAATAAGGATTCCTAAACCTTTAAATATTTTTTAATCAACTTGACAAAGACATGACATAAATACATAAGCACAAACCAATATGAGCCATTACGTTAAATTTGTCAAATTTACCTTAAAGTATGCTAACATGCATTGATAAAAGTTATTTGAGGACATTATAAGACCAAGATGGCTATAAAAAAATCTAGGAGGCATGACATAAAAAGTTTTGAACTACAAGGGTTGACCTTTTTGGCTCGGGGAAAAAAATGGTCAACAAGTATACTAGCATAATAATCCCACATACATATAACTGATGAATGGGATAGATTAGAAGTAGTATAACTAAAATAACATAGTCCATTTTAAGATCATCTAGTCAAAATATATCAATAATAGTTAAATGATATGATAAGTAGGTATCCACCTCAAATTGGCAAGTGATTCAGTGTGATTCCTTCCATAAAAGTAATATAATATAATATAAATTCAGTACTTTTAGTTATTTTGTGTATGTGATATATTAAGTTCTTAATATAAAATATAAGTAATGTAAACATGAAAATGCATAAAATCTAAAATTTGTATTTTTCTAAGCTATATATACATATGCAGTGTTTTGTGAGTATAACTATGTAAAAGAAATCTGAAAATTAAACTATGTACAAGGAGCAAGCTAAACGAAACAATGTACAAGTAAATTAAAATAATGAAACTCTATACAAGTAATAGATAAATATACTAACTAATGAGTCTTATAAGAGACTCACTATCAAGGTGACCTATATAAAGTAAAGGAATAGTGACCACACATGATGTGAAAGGAGGTATTTAAGATTTGGGAATTAGATGTAATAAATAATTTGTAGCTAAAACTAACTGTAGAGTGTGGTTATGAATATATGGAGCTGACTAAAATAGCCTATGAATTGTGGGGCTCTTGGGGACCCATCTAGTAGAATAAGATGTAGTTGATATGGATTTTATATGTAAAATGTGTTGAGGACTCAGTAACACTAATCTTGGTGGGAATGGGATATAGATAGGCTCTATAGAATCCACATGAATCTAATGTAGGGATATATCTAATAAAAAATTTCATGAAAGAGTATGTATATGTGGTAATACTATAGAATTAGATCTCACTGGTATTTGGGGCTCAACTAATATCTGAGGGGTGATAATGGAATATATGTTTGGAGATGTTAATAGTGATTTTTGTGTAATTGGATGTGGAGTATGTATTGAATATTCATATGGAATGCCCTCAATTATAACAACCTGATTAACATGAATATACTTAAGACATCTATGTATGGTGGAGGGAATGGATTGAAGATGATATAACTAAGGCTTACCCAATAACATATCAAATGTTTTGTCACTAGGTATAAATATAAATTTGGTGGCCACATGTGTGGTCCTAACATATAATGGAAGTATGATCTCCCTAAGGGAGCTCTAGAGATGGAAACTAATTCAAAAAATAACTATATATGTCAAAGAAATATCTTGATTTGAGTATCCTTAGTGATGTATAAGTGTAATAGTACACAAATTGATGCTTTACCCATTGTCCACCATGACACTCTAAATATGATGATGATAAATTTAAGATCATAAAAAGAGTGCATATAAATCTGAGTCATCATCAATGATCTCCTATTTTGATAAAGTGATAACAGACCTAACTAGAAGTGTAGTATGATATGCACTAATGATATTATGTAGAGGGCGTGTGTCCATTGTATGAGTATGATAAGATGCAAGTGGTGTAGGTTCCTTATAAGTATAATGAACACCTAAATTGTTTGCTATCTCATTAGTCATATGTTTTAGAAATGGACCAGAAAAGATTTTCATTATTTTTTCTTTAGTTGGTTGTGCTTTAGGTGTTTTTGTAGGGGTGCTCACATCTTTGATATTAGCACCTATCGAATATTTAATATTATGTCATATGTCTATGCATATATTTTTATTATGGATAGGGGATTTGTCATAATCATAAAATTCATTGGAATCATAATTATTTAGAAGAGGCCTATTTATATCAATCTCTTTTATGGAAGGGAGAGATTTGACATTAAATTCCAAAAGTTGCTAGAGAACGTGATCTAGTGATTCAAGAATATTATTAAAAGTTATTGTTGACATATTTATTCCCTTGGGATTATAAAGTGTTAAAATATTCTCAATAAACAATTAAACGTATCCTTGGTCAAATTTTTTAGGCTTTAAAATGTCTTGACAGTGCAAGAGAGGGTCAGTTATCCTTACGAAGTGAGGTAATAGATTCAAATAATGAGTCATGTCAAGATTCTTAAGGTGGTCCCCATATCACATTATTTGAGGCTATTTCAAGGCATAAATTTGCGATAATTGTGTATAAGAGTTTATAACAAGAGTTAATATGGTCCTTGTGATCTGAATATACTCATGGAAGGTGATCTAACACACTGTAGTCCATAGCTAGTCATGTGCTAATTTGACCATGCCAAGAAACTACATAAATAGGGGAAAAAATTTAGGAGATTAGGGATAGTTTGAGGAAGTATTATGACCCTTGTAAAATGCATTAGCATACTTTAAGGTTTTTTATCACATGTTAAGGTATTCTCCTCAAATTAATATTTTATATGAAATTATCCATATTCGGCATTTTAAAGGGTGTCTAAACCATGTGCATTATATTTTTATGACCACTAAGACATCATTGAGTCATTATCAAGAGTTAAAATTATCCAAAATTTCTTTATTATCATCATAATATCTTTATAATGTAGTTTTATATGCAAAATGGAGCTTTTTTAGGATCAAACACCTTTCAACTAGCATAAAGGGGCCCACACTTGTGAAAAATGACCTTTAAATTTCCCTCCATATATACACTCTATTTTGAAAACATATTTGACTCATAATTTCCCTTCTATTGCCCACCTATGGCCTTTAAATATTTTAGACTTGAGAAAATGTAGGAAAATGATGTTTTGAAGGTGTTTACAAGACTTCTATAGAGTTATATGTATAGGTAAGAGTTATAAAAGGTCAAAAATATTATGTGGAATCCCTTATAGGAATCATGGATATGGATTCATGTCCCAAGTTTTTAGATAAAGGTACAAATGGAAGCAAGATACCCATCGATCCCTTGACAAGCTCACAAGTTCTAGTTTGAGATAGATGGTATAGTTCATATTGGGGGAGTAAGAGCCCAAGATCCTAGCTAGAGGTAGGGTCCATATTGGGATTGTAATTAGTCAAATTGGTTTGTATATCAAGGCCTTGAGATTTATGAAAAATCACTAAGACCCCTAAATGGTCTTAAGCCCTTTGTAAACCCTATAGGCTCAACTACAAATAGATTTATCAAACATTTAAGATTAATGTGAGAGCTTGAACATGAAGGAAGGTATCTACAGGCTTGTTGAGTGTTTTAGACCTATTTGAGCATGTTTTCATGATACTTGAAAGGATAGATCAACACATAGTCCCCCTTACAGGTAGGTTATAGTCATGTGCAAGGTTCATGTGTTTTCATGAAGGAGCAAAGCATAAGTATCATAATTATAAGTTTAAATTGCTTCTTCTAGGCCCCTTACATGCCTCACCTAGTCACCCTTTGGCTAAAATAGATCCCCTTCATGCTCTTTAGTACTCAAAATGTGGTAGAAGGAGAAAGGTTCCAAACATTGTCTACTTATTCTCATGTCAATCCATATTTAGTGAAAATGTATATAAATTATGTCCTCTTCAAGTGGTTGGAGTGATGTAAGCATGTGGAGGATTTCCTCTCTTAGAAGAAATAAGCCTTATTATGTCCCTCAATACCAAATGTATGAACTCTCTCCAAATGAATTAATAAGCCTTTTATAAGGGTTTAAGGTTTATTAGCATTATTTAAGATTTTTTTAAACTTCTAGGTTTTAATTTGTCCCTTAAGATGCCTAATTCTCTAGCTCTAAATGTATTGCTATTGAGTATCTAGATAAGGATGTTTAAGTTTTTAATAGAATGTTTTGAATAAGGAGTAATAGTCCACATGAGGTCTCCCAAAATAAATCTACTATGTAATGAATTCATCAAGCTATCTTCACCTCATGACAAGCTTTAGCTTTCAGACTAAGAACTTCAAAAGGACTCTATGATGCACCTACAGGTTTAAGTCCTCATGCACAAGGCTAGGGGTAAGAGTGATGCCAAAATTCTCTATGATGACATAAAAGACTAATGAAACTATGAGAAAATAATCTTAGTCATTTTTTGATACTTTGAATAGGCCAATGACGAATTTTAGAAGGTATGTTCAATCCCAGCTTCTAAATTCCCTTAATCACCACCTACAACTGAGCCTAGGAAGATCTAAGAGAGGGATATATACTTGTGAAAATTATTGTATAAATGGAGGATAATAATTTTTAAATGAGGCCAACTATATTTCATGTATATCCTACAAAACCTTTCTCTTACTCATCAACCTCTGGAAAGGCTCCAACTATAGTTAAGTGCTCTTAATCACCACTTACAGGACTATAGACAGGTTGTCTTGAACCTTGGGAATAAAATGTCACATATGAATTAAGGTTCAATCTCAAATAAAGGAGTAGGGTATATAGGTTAGACTTTTAAAAGACAAAAGAGTATGAAATAAATGACTTTAACAAGTTAACTCAAGACTTTTAACTCTAAAAACACAGTTGGCTCAATGCAAATAGGTCTGCCTAGTTAGTGGGAGTACCTATCTCACTAAAATTATGAAAGACAAACATTATTTTATATTGACCCCATGGTAGTGTATATAATCTATATAATCCTTAGAAACTTTTAAAACATAATCAAGTCTGATAGAGTTACCTAGGCTTGACTAAGCATTCACGACACATAGGCATGTGTGTATGACTATAGAGTGAGTTTTGATGACAAAGTGTGAGTGATACCTAGTTCAAGAAGTTTTTTCAAATTCTATTATCAAACTACATGATACTCCCAATTCTATCATCAATGAGTAAAATAGAGATACAAACCACTTAGGTATCTAACATCAACTAATCCAAACAATCAAAGTGGGTCAAGGATGGTCATGACAGACTTAGAAGGAAAGAATGATAGAGATGGGGTGTGAACCATTGTAATCCTAATAAAAATGTTTTGATTAAATTTAAAATGGTGCTATGATTACCCTAAAATCAATAAAACACACACAGCTAGCTTAAGGTCTTGAGACTCAGTTCAAGCTTATAAGTCCTAGAACCCTTCTTAAGCCCTCAGATCCCCAACTCCAATCTTATGACATATCAAGTTCCTTAGGAATATATAAGGCCATAAAATTATTTTGGATGGTTTTACAAGTCTTAATAAATTCATTTTAGTTATAAAAAGTCTAAGGAAATAGTAATTTGTCCTAACTACCTCTCTTGAGCTCCATCACCCTAGTCTACCATTTTGAGCTGCTATGTCAAGTGATCATATCTTACATGGAAAGATGATTGGGTCCCAATTATCTTAGGGTAATTTTTTTGACCATATAAACCTACCATCCATCTTAGATATAGTTTCTTTTATGGGTGAAGCTTTATGAATAATCTTTAATATCATGAGCATGCCTAGAATGCCTAATGAAGACCTGAAGGCTGCCAATGTTTACTCATAGCTCATTGTACAAGGTTCATCATACCAATATCCATTATGGATATTTGAGAGGGTATATATAATCATAATTCATGGATTTAATTTTTTATTCTATGTCATATGCTTTATGAACCATTGTTAATATGGTAGGCCACTCTAAACCTTTTAAAACCCTCATAGAGAACCCAATGGATAAGAGACTTTTCTTGATGATTATAATTACCATGAGACACCATGAAATTATTCCCTCTATACATCATAATTTTTTCACGTGTAAAGTTAAATATGTAGGAAAATGGCTTTCGAGGTCTAGTTTTGGGTTTATTATCATAATTTCATGCATGTTGAGGGTATTGAGTGAGTTAAAAAGCCTCTTGGGCCTATAAATGGGTAGGATTATCTTCAAAAAATAATTATTCAACTCCCACAATAGTGAAAACTAGCATAATAATAAGAATTCAACCTAATTGGGGAGATAACATTCATGTGCACCAAAAAAGGAGTGTTGTAGGCCTATTTGCATAGTGAAGAGACTCTCAAAGGTAAGAATAATATTTTACCAACCTATTTAATCCATTATCAAAATCATAACTCACCAAAAATACTCTAAGTCCTAGCTCTCTTTCCCACTAAGATAAGAATGGATTGAATGGATTGTGTATGTCATGGAGGGTGGTAACTAGGCAAGTAATGGACAGGTTTAAGAAAGTAACATCCCATCATAATGAGTAGATGACCTCCCATTACATGACAAGGAGTTATGGATAAATTTCATGTTTCATGGCATCTTAATAGGGTCAACTATGACCAAAAATAGGCCATCCACCACACCTCTACACCAAAGGGCTCATTGAAGACAATTTTACAACCAAGGTAATGCATGAAAAAAGTCATGGAGTTATTAATAATTATTATTCATGTTTAGAACTGATTATTGAGTGAATAAATATCATCATGGCCTCTCCCCCACACTTTTATGCCACATTTTATTTCTCTCTCCTCCTGATATTCTATAATATGAGTCTCAAAGGATGTTGTAAGCATCCCTAACTGGGTATGAAGAAATTATGCCTAATTGTACCTTGTAACAATTAAATTAATATAAGGATTGGTTTAGATTCTCCATATTAGTTTAGTTATTTTTATACTTATTAATTTTCACAAGTGGTTGAGTCATATCTCCCTTTATAGATCCTTGTTTCTCAACCAATTACTAGGAGATTATTCTAAACAAGTCATATGGTGTGTGAAAGTGTTGGGAATTGTGATTAAAGTAGAATATGATTGATAGTGTCTTGAATCAGACCTCCCATTAATGACCCTCAATTTTTAATCATATAACATAGCCTCCATGTGAAACATGGATGCTTATGAGTCTTTGAAGAGAGTGATTTAGTCATTAGTCCTTGTCTTGTTCATAAGTGTTGTTAAAGGGTCAAATAGAGAGTAGAAAGAATATTGGTGTATCACTTACCATATCTTAATTTTGTTTCATTCATATTTCTATCCCTTTTCTTTGATAATCATTTTTAGGAATTAATCCAAGATGATGCATCAGGGGAGCTAACCCTAAAACTAGAAGTTCATATCACTCAATAGGCTACCCACACCTAGAGGTGATCCCACTGTATCAACTCAATGAGGAAGGTCTAAAACACTTATGCCTCAAAGGTGAAATCTATATTGATAATAGTTTTTGGCACACCCGGTGGTACCATAATTCAAGCATGTTACAACAACTACTCATAGCATTTGGTGATCTCAAGGATATTTGAACACTCTAGTGGTAGATCTGCATCAAAATTTCATTCCAAACATAGTCACAAGTTCTTCATAAAAAGGTAAGGATGATTATTTTATTGAATTATCCTTGTTTTTTATGAATAAGAGGTGCCCTAGGTCTAATACCTATCCCTCAACCCCTACTTCTCCTAATTATACTCAATAAAGTACAACTGCAACTCTTATACCCTCAATGGCTAGATATATAAACCAAGCCTTTAGCCCTTCAATGGTGGCATCCCTCAAAAATTGAACCAATCTGATGATATCCATGATTATATACTTAAGATACTTATATAATTCATAGGATAAAACTTTACCACTCATGTTAAACACATTGCATACATAGCTAACCTTTTACTCTATACATAATGTGACTCAATAAAATATATCAGTGAGTCTACTAGATACTAGATACTTTATTGAGAGGTAAAATACTTCAATGGTATAAAGGTATAGCACCTAAATCTATCAACACTTAGGATGAGTTTGGGGAGCACATGTTCAAGAATTTTGAGGATAGAAGTGACCTCTTGTCCCTAGTGGAGTAATTAACCACAAACAAAGGGAATCCTCAATATTTTATGGTGGAATTTAACTATAGGTTTTATAAAAATTGGGATAGGATACCAATATTAATTAAACCCACTCCTAATTATACATCTATATACTATTTGATAACCATCAGTGCTGATGTATCATCCATGATACAATCCATGAATGTGAACACACTACCTGATGCTTATGAAGTGGAAAGAAGAGGGAAAAAATGTCTAATACAAGCATAAAATATTATTCCAAAGATCATCATGCCTTTTTTACTAGAGATAAAACATCCTATGTCTACCATTTCCCCCATACTAATGCCAAACAAACATGAATAGGTATATGTTATTTAGGCAAATAGATTGCTTAAAATTGAAGGGATGCTCAAGGCACAAAGTAACAAGATAGTGACCTTAGAGAGGTAGAAATTTCTACATCATATACCATACAAACACATTATCAAGATCCATATTAGCCTTATTAGTTTAGCATACCTCCATATCAAGCTAATTTACAAGTTCAAGTACAAATCACTCAATCAAGGCCCTACAATAGTTTCAAACCTAATTCCTCCTTCACTTCTAGAGAATTGGTTCATACTAAAAAAATTATAATTAAGAAGGATAATTGTGTACATAATGGGGGAAATATCATGATCAGTCAATTATCCCAAGTGAAGGTACTTTTCAAACTTCTCTTATTAAAAAATCAAGCTCCTCCTATTCAAGACAATCAACCTCATACACAACACAAAGAATACCTTCTTGTGTAACATGGAGAGACTCCCTTAAAGACTCAATCTAAAATACGAAACTAAAAATAAATGAGTGAGGGTTAGGCATAATTAGAGAGTACCTTTATTAACTTCTGAGAAGGACAAAATTATTTTGGACAATGTGTAATCAATCAACTTTGGGGTGAAACTAAGGTGGACAATCTTATTGCAGACAATACAAGGGCTAAAATAAGGGTAGTGAGTGGTGACTCAAAGGTTGGGAGAGTATCTCCTACATCATCTCAACCACCCTAGGAGACTAATGAACAAGATGCAACCCCTAAAACTCTAATTCAAAAAGTTTATAATGAGAAGGGGAAAAATAATAAGGGTCTATTCATACCTTAGTTCACTCAAGATTCAAGTAGTACAATTGTTCCTAAGTTACAATCAAAGTTTTCTAGCCCTCACATCAGAATTGTGGACCAGATGAATTGTCATGTCACCATACCAATGTGTTATGTAGAACACATTACTTATTATAGGACACAATTATATCCTCCGAAAAGAGTTTTATAAACTTCACATATTGGACAAGTAGGCAAAAAAACTAAGTACAATCTTATCTAACACTAATAATCCTAATGAGCCCCAAATATCCAAGGTAAATACACCCCCTCTTTTATATCTTTTTTTCATAATAGGATACTCCTTTTTACATAATTATATTATAGGTATTGGATCTATTACATCTATCATACCTAAATCTATAATAGACAAGTTAGGGTTAAGGTATGAGCCTAATTTTAAGGGATTATTTCAACTAGATGGGTCTCCTATTAGGATTGTTAGTGTGATCAAATATCTAAATCTTATCCATCTTCTTGTCCCAATTATACTATATCCCAAGATGTGGTAGTGGTTGACCCTCCCCCTCATTTTGCCTTATGTTTGTCTAGGGATTTCACTATCAAGATAGGAGGATACCTATCTTTTGTTCATATATTATGGTCTTAGAAATAGGTATAGAAATAAGGTCACCATTAGGTTTTTGCCTATCTCTAGGTTCCATTTAGATCCCTACATTCCTAATTTATCCAATTTCAATTATACTATTATTGATGAATATGAGAACCCCAATGATCGAGAACTAGTTGAACCACTTAAGGGTATTTTAGACCTACTTCGTAATGAGTGGGGGGTAGTTAACCATGGTTATAATCCATATAAGATCATTGAAGAAGCAGAATTGGGGATATCTTATATGCATGAAGAGGAAGTAGTCATACCAGCCCTTACCAATCCATGTCAAGATAATGATGGAGTGTGGAGTTTGTTTTTTAATGGTTCTAGATGCAAGAATAGAAGTGGGATAGGTGTCATTCTTGTATATTATTCTAGTCAAAGACATTTTTTGATCATAATATTATAATTTAGCTACATAAGAAACACAAAAAAATATGAGGCCCTTATTTATGGGTTGAAATGGGTAAGGAGAATAGGTATCAAAATATTATAAGTAATGAGAGATAGTGAATTGTTAATACATTTAGTGAGAGGGTATAATTCAGCCAAAAATACACTCTTAAAGGCATATAATCATAGGGTTTGGGACCTCTTAGAAAATTTTGAGTCCTTTGACATTCATTCATTCCCAAGAGAAGCCAATCAACATGTAGACAAGATGGCATCTATAGGGTAACAATGTGACATCCAAAGTGAATTAAATGACATGAATGACCAGACATAAATCAAGGTGGATTGTAGACCCTCAATTCTTAATAATGAATTCAATTGGTAGGTCTTCGAAATTGATAGGAAAATAACATGTTTCTTAAATCAAGAGGCATTATTATGCTCAAGGAATCAAGGTAGATTTCAACAATAGTATGGTGACCAAATTGATCAATTAAGAACAAAAAAACTACCCAAGGGATTAGTGACTCTTGAAAACATATGTAGTAAGAATTATTAATTAAAGAGATATAAGTTTAGCATGTCAACCAAGGAAGAACACTATGATAAGGTTACCATATTTAAAGATAGTTTGTTTGAACTAGGCAAAGTGAACACAAGGGAAGAAAGGGAAACATTTATAAAGGTTTATAAATAATTTGTAAACATATTTTCTTGGGAATACAATGATTTGAATGGGTTTGACCCTAGTTTATCTCAACACACTATAGAATTGGAGGCAAGTGCTAAACCTATGAGGTAGAAAAATAGACTAGTCAACCCCAAGATTAAATTCCTCATGAAGAAAGAGTTGACTAAACTCATTGAGTCCAACATCATCTTCCCCATCAAACACTCTTCATGGGTGGATAACCTTGTGCCTATAAGTAAGAAGAATGGGGAAATAAGTTTGTGTGTAGATTTCATGGATCCCAACAAGGTGTCATTAAGAGCCCAATACCCCTTTCCATCCATGGATCAGATTTTATAAAAGGTTGTAGGTTTACAACATTTCTCCTTGTTTGATGTATAATCAGGGTATAATCAAGTATGGGTGAAGGAGGAGGACCAACACAAAACTACCTTCTCAACTAAGTGGGGAACCTATGATTAAAATAAAATACACTTTGGGCTATCCAATGTAATGACCACCTTCCAAATGGAATTAGATGTAGTCTTCCAAAGATTCATGAATGACATGGTGCTCATATACTGTGATGACATCAAAGTCTTTTCAAATGGTTCCAAAGACCACTTGACACACCTATGGCTAATATTTGATAGGTGTAGCTAGTATGAGGTCTCTTTGAATCCATAAAAATGCATTTTTTAAGTCCATGGGGGTAGAATTTTAGGATACATTATATCTAAATAAGGCCTTTCCATAGACCCTAAGAGGATAAGTGCAATCCTTAATCTATCACTGTCCAAGAATAAGAAGGTACTGAAGAGATTTTTAGTCAAGATTAATTTCATTAAGAGGTATATCCTTGGGTTTGCTAAGTTGGTAAGAGATATAACTTATATTCTTAAGAAGAATAAGGATTTCACATGGACTAGGGAAGGAAAGAGGAGTTTTGAATCCATTAAATAGGCCATTACCCAAACACACACTCTCCTCAACCCTAATTTCTCAAGAGACTTATTTATTTATGCCTTATCAACTAATGACACCATTTCTACCATGTTAATGCAACAAATAGTGAGGGCCTTGAGTAACCCACAACTTTCTTTAGTCAAGCATTAGAGGGATATGAAGAGAGGTATACCTATGTGTAAAATTATCTACTTGCCATCATGAAAAGCCTCAAAACATTTAGATACATGGTTTGTAACAAAAATATATATGTCATGGTGGCTCACCACAGCATCAAGGACTTCCTTATTAATTGGGATTTGAGTGGAAAAAGAGTAGTTTGGGTGACTAGATGTATCGAGTATGACATAGAAGTGAAGGTCACCAAATTATTAAGGGGTAGAGGACTATGTGATAAATTAGTTTCAGATGTTAAGGAGGATAAATAATTGGTTTTATAAATGCAAAATGATCACCAAGAAGATGCATCTACACCCTCTTCCATCTAGACTCAAAATATGGTAAGTCTCCTTCAAACAAGATAATGTTTTATATGCCTAGATAGGATAAGAAGAAGGTATTACAGTATTAAATCAATCTATTATGTATCTTGGTTGATGTATTTATATTAAAAATATATATTTATGGCATGATCTTAAGGTGTGTGGAGACTAACCAAATTGATAAGATTCTAGATTAGTTTCATGATGGGACTGTAGGAGGATACTTTGCAGCTATGACTACAATAGGAAGGATAATGAGAGTAGGATAATTTTGGCCAAGATTTTTTAAATACTCCCATGATTGGGTTAGGAAATTCCAAAGGTGTGCCATGTTCATAGGTAAATAGATACTATCTACCTTATCTCTCAAACCCATCCAAGTGGAGCAACTTTTCATGCAGTGGGACCTATATTTTATGGGCATGATACACCATCCATCTAGTGCAAGACACAAGTAGGTATTAACTGCTATAGACTACTTCACTAGGTAGATGGAAGTATCCCTTAATCAGGTAAATGAAAAATCATTTTTGGAGTTCTATGAGAGCCTAGTGACTACATTTGGGGTCCCCTCCACCATCATATTAGATAATACACTAGATTTAAGTGGTGTAAGGGTGAGTGAATGGTATTTTGATTATGGAATCTACCTAAAAACTTCATAAAACTACTATTAATATGGAAATGGACTTGTGAAGTCCACCAATAAGAACCTAATCATAGTCATAAAAATAACTATGGAAGATAACTAGAGGGAGCATACCAAATCGAGGACAACCTTGTGGGTAGATAGGATCAATCCCAAGAGAGTTATTGGTTCTTATCCATACCTTCTTGTCTATGGAAAAGAGGCAAGGATTCCCATATCAATTGAACTACCAACCTTGAAACTCACACATCAACTTGAGCTAATGGAGAATTATGCCATGGAAGTAAGGATGAATAAGTTGAGGGAGTTGAAAGTGACAAGAAATGATTTTATGCATGCCATGTGGACCAATAAAGACCAAGTTAAGATGTACTTTGACAAGAGATCTTCTTCAAGGACCTTCCAAAAAGGTTATATTATGATTAAATGGGATGAAGACCAAGCTAAACCAAGTAAGAACTCAAAGTTTGATATCTTATGGAGTGGACCTTGCACTATCACTAGTTACAAGAAGCAAAATGCATTCTAGTTGTCAAGATTAAATGGTGAAGAACTACCTACCCATATCTATGGGGTGTTCCTTAAGTATTGTATTGAGAAATACAAACTATCCTTTTACATAGGATTTTAGGTCTTCTTTTTTCTAATTATTGTGGCATAAGTGCTTTATTAGCTACTTGCTTTTTTTTGGTTACTTATTTACTTGTTTAGGTATTGTGTTCATTTGTGTCTTTATTGTTTTTATTGTGAGTTTTTTGAAATACTTAAGGTTTGAAAGATGTTAGGTAGTAATTTTCATCCTAATCAGAGAGGTATCTTAGCTGAGTCATGGTTGTTATATAAGAAATTTTAGGTCATTTTGACTAATAGGCCAATCAACCCCTGGGAGTCACTAGTGATGTTGACATATTTCTACCCTTGGATTAGAAAGGGTAAAACTATGTTAAATAAACACTTGATCTTATCCTTGGTCATCTTCTTTATTCTTTGAAATGTATTGACAACCCAAGAGAGAGTTAGTTGTTATTACCAAGTAAGGCAACAAATTTAAATAGTGAGTCATGTCAAGAGTATTAAGGTTGTCCCCATATCAAATTGTTTGAAGTTATTTCAAGGCATAATTTTGTGTTAATTTTTTATAATATTTTATAAAAATACTTAAGATGGTCCTTGTGATCTAAATATACTTATGGAAGGTGATCTAACACACTACAATTTGTATCTAGTCATATCTTCATTTGAATAATGCTAAGAACTTGCATAAATAGGGGAAGAATTTAATAAATTAGGGGCTATCCTAAGGAAGGATGATGACCTTTGTCTAAAGAATTATAATACGTCAAGTTTCTTTATCATATGTTAAGGTATTTTCCTCAAATTAATGTTTCATTTGAAATTATGCATATTCTACCTTCTAAAGGGTGTCTAAACCATGTGCATTATATTTTTATGACACCTAAGAAATCAATGAGTCATTATAAATAATTAAAAGTCTCCAAAAGGGCCTTAGTGTAATCATAATATATTTTTGTTATTTTTAAATGGAAAATGGATCTTTTTAAGAGTCAAACTCCTTTCATCCACCATAAAGGGAACCAGGCCTGTGAAAAATGACCTTTCATCTTCCCTCCATCCAAACTATATATTTTAAAAACATATTTGACTCATAGTTTCCTTCTTATTTCCCACTAATGGCCTTTAAAAATATTAGACCTAAGAAAATGTTATTTTACAAGTGTTTAAAGGACTTCTATAGAGTTGTACAAATAGGTCAGAGCCAGAGGAGGTCATAAATCTTATGTGGTATCACTTATAGGGATCATGGAGAAGGATTAATGTCCCAAGTATGCAAAGAAATGTATAAATGCTAGAAATATCTCCATTGAACCCTTAGCAAGCTCACAAGGGTTAGTTTGAGATAGATGGTATAGTATATACAAGGATAACTAAAGCCCAAGATCTTAGCTAGAGGTGGGGTCCCTATTGGGATTGAAATTAGTGGAATTGGTTTTTAGATCAAGGCCCTAAGATTTAAGAATAATCATTAAGACCCCTAGGTGGTATTAAGCCCTTTAAAAACCCCATAATCTTAGCTATAGATAGATTTATCAAAATTTTAAGCTTATTATGATAGCTTGAGCATGGACGAAGGTATATAAGGCTTGTTGAGTATTTTATACCCCTATGAACATGTTATCATGATACTTGCAAGGATAGATCAACACATGGTCCCCCTTATAGGTAGGTTACAATTGTGTGCAAGGTTCCTATGTTTTCATATGGAGAAAATCATAAGGATGATTAGTGCAAGTTTCCATTACTTTTTCCAAGTCCCTCATATGCCTAACCTAGTCATATTTTGGCTAAAACAAACTCCCTTAAAGCTATTCAATACTCATAATGTGAAGGAAGGAGGAAGGCTCCAAACATGACCTAGTTATTCTCATGGCATTCCATCTTCAAGCTGAAAGTATATAAATGATGTCCTCTTCAGGTGGTTGGAGTGATGTAAGCATGTAGAAGAGCCCCTCTCTTATAAGAAACAAGCCTCATTATGGACCTCAAGACCAAAACCTATGAACTAACTCTAAATGCATTCATAAGCCTTTTATCAAGTTTTAAGGTTTATTAGTGTTGTTTAAGGTTTTTGTGAACTCCTAGGTTTCAATTTCTCCTTCAAGATGCTTGATTCACTAGATCCAAATGCATTTATTTATTAAGTATCTAGATATGGATGTTTAGGGTATTAATATATGGTATTGAATAAGGAATAATAGTCCACATGAGGTATCCTAAAAGACATCTACTATGCAATGAATTCAACGGGATATCTTCACCTCATTATAGGCTTTGGATTTCAAACTTAGAAACTTAAAATCACTATGTGATATACCTATAGGTTTAAGACCTCATGCACAAGCCTAAGAGTGAGAATGAGAGTAAAATTATATATGATGCCATAAAATTTTTATTAAAATATGAGAGAATAAGGCACATCAAGTTTGGAAATATTGAATAGGACAATGAAAAAGTTTATAAGGTAATTTCAAGCCCATATTTCAAAGAGTTTCCCCTTAATCACCACCTACAACTAAGCCTAGGTAGCTCTAGGAGAGGAATATATACTTATGAAAATGATTTTTTTAAGGGAGGATACTAAGTTTAAAAAGAGGATAACTAGGTTTCATGTATGTCCTACATAGCCTTTCTCTTTCTCATCAACTTGTGGGAAGGATCCAACTACAGTTAAGTGCTCTTAATCTCCACCTATAGGATAATAGGTAGGTTGTCTCCAACTTTGGGAGTGAAATGTCACATATGAATTAAGGTGGGAGCTCAAATAAAGGATCAAGGTATAGAGGTTATATTTTTGAAATATAAAAGAGTATTAAATAAAGGACTATAATAATTTAAATTAGGAATCCCTAACTCTACATACATAGCTCAATAAATATAGGTATGCCTAGTTAGTTGGAGTACTTAGATGGATAGAATGATGAAGGAAACATATTATGTGAAAGTGATCCCATGGTAGTGTACATCATCTATACAATACTTAGAACATTTTAAAATAAATTAAATTTTGAGATAGTTGGCTGGGCCTGACTGATCATTCATGACACACAAGCCTGTGTGTATGACTATAGAGTGAGTTTTGATGGTAGATTATGAGGGAGACCTAGTCCAAGAAGTGACTTCAAAATTTTATATCACACTACATGAGAATCCAAACTCTATAAACAATGATTAAACTATAGATATATACCTCTCATGTTTTTAGGATCAACTATTCCAAACATTCAAACTAGGCTAAGGATGCTTATGATAGACCTACAAGGGAAGAATGATAGAGGTGGGGTATGAACCATAATAAAATTGAGAAAAAGGTTCGGATTGAATATAAAATGGTTCTATTAAGACATTTAATTCACTAAAACACATATAGGTGGCCTAAGGTCTTGAGACTCAGATTAGGTCTATGAGGTCTAAAACCCTTCTTAAGCCCTCAGATCCCCAACTCTACTCTTATGGTATATCAAGTTCTTCAAGAATATGTAAGGCCATAAAAGGATGTGGGATGGTGGTATAGGTCCTAATAAACATATTATAGGTATAATAAGGTAGGGGAAGTGGCAATTTGGCCTAATTACCTCCTTTGAGCTCTATCACCCTAGTTTACCATTTTGAGCTGCTAGTTTAAGTACTCATATATTATATGTTAAGATGCATGGGACAAAGTGCTCTTAGGGGAGTTGGGTACCCATATAAACATAAAATAAATGGTATAAATATTGTTTTATTGAGAATTGTTTTCATTGATTTCAAGGTTGATGTCATTGAATTCAATGTGTAGGTCAAAGAGAATTTGAAGGCAACCTAATGTCTCTTCTATTGAGAGAGAGAATTTAAAGGCAACCTAATGCCTATTCTATTGAGAAATAATTTAAAAGAAACCTAATTATTATTATATTTGGTTTTTTTTTAGTTTTTTATAGTAGTGTAAGAATGATATCTAATGAATGTTCTTAGCATCATTAAGCTAATCATGTTTGAAGACTAGTCTTTGAGTAAAAGGTGTCTTCATAAGCCTAATAATATCAAATATAGTCATGTCATGAGCATGTGCATGATGAGAATGAAGAATTATGTATAGAGGTATGAAATTTTTTTAGGATAATTTAAGTCATGTGAGTAATGTATAATATCAAATAAGTGTTTCAAGGTCAGTTTTCAAGTCTCAAGTGCTTAAGATTCCTAGTCATGACACTACTCATAGCATGAAGGAACCTTGTAAGTAGGTATGAGCTTGGTGGCTTGGTGAAATGAGTTCACATATGAATTAATATATTTATAAGGTTTTTTTATATTTATTTGAGATATTGGATCACTCATGTGAGTATCAGGGTGAGCCTATAGGGGCAGGACCTATAAACCTAGTATGAAACTATACCACTTCTAGACCCTACTTGGTCTAATGAAGCATCATGATCTATTGTCAAGTCCTATGAAGGATTTAAATTAATTTTTCATCATGAAATATGATTCTTGATATTTAAAATGAGGTGTATAGTACATGTGAATAATCTTGAAGGTTAGCTTTTAGGCCTAATATAATTTGCAAGTCAAGGTCTAAGAGAGAAAAGAGAGAGAGTGTGTGGCCTAATGAGGGGTCATGATCAGGTTGTAAGATTTTTTAGGTAATATTATAATGTAACTATGTATTACATGTTTTTAAATACTTTTCACAAGGTTTGATATCATGGTTTATAAGATAAGGCATGAAAAGTGGTTTTGAGGTCTCTCTTATACACAAAATGAAGGGTTCTCAACCTGAGGACTTTAAACTATTAATTAGCATGTGTAACCTATACATGGAAACATAATATATTAATTATATATTTTTAAGGATCCTAGATAATATCTCTATGCATTATTTTTGGAAATGAGGTGTAGTCCTTTATGAATAATCATTAACACCAAAAATAGTGTTAACCCTCTCTAAAACCCTAACAATGACCTAATGTGAAATATCTTGTCCTAAAGTGTTTATAATGGATTTTTATGTCTATTTAAATTATTTTAGGTTGTATTAAATTCTCTCATTCATGTCTAGGTGTAATGTTTTTGTCAGGTGTGTGAGTATACCCTACAAGAAAGTGTTACTTTCTCAAATATTTATTGTACCAATCATATTTGAGACTTACATTTAATTTACATTGTGTTTTATATGAATTTTATATCCCTCATGTGTTCTAAATTGGTCATCTAAGACATCCTGTCACTAACAAGCCTAATAGTGCTGATAGTGAGAAACCCAGGCAGAAGTGAGAAGTTGATTAGGGATATGTTATCATGGATAGGGATTAATCCAAGTGAATGGAGAAATTTTTAAATAATTTTAATACATTTTATTCTTGATATATCTTTTTTTTTGTTAATGAATATGATGAAAAATTTGATCACATGTTGACTTATCTAGTTTAGATGAGAGAATGAAATACAAGGTCATGAGATTGGTCTACAAGACCAATATTTAAATTTAAACATATTATATTTATATGATATAATTGTATAATTATATAATAATATCATACACATTAATTAGGAGTATTTTTAAATGGTCATGTAGGTGATTCAAGATCATTGTCACCATAATTGTGCCTTAAGGTGAACTGGCAGCTCTAAGTAAGCAAATTGTAGTGATGATTTTGAGACTCTATACCCTAATTTAAAGAATATAATTTACATAATGTTTATATTTTTAAATTTTATTTCTTATAAATTATTTTTATAAGGTTTTGATGTTAGTGAAACTAATGAAAATGTTGATGCCAAAATGGCTTGACTAGCTGAGTGAGGTTTGGGAGAGAGAAGGTCAACAAATTGATTTGCAATACCAATAATTGCCATTAGAGATTATAATTATATTTTTTTGAGTTTTTTTTAATTAATTTTTATGATAATTTTAATGAATTATAATTCATGTATTATGTTTTTTCAATTTTTATAAGTTCAAGTTTCCATGACTGTGTTTTGAGGCTAGTTGGCAATTCAAAGTCAACATTTTGTAGAGAATAGTTTCAACCTATATACCATAAGTTGAAGTATATAATTAATTTAATGATTAACCTAAGTTAATTATTTTTATTAATATATTATTTATTTCAATGGTTTTTATTCAATTGGTGTTTTATCTTCAGTAGTTTAAGACATACTTTCTAGGTATGCACATGGCTAACTGTGAACAACGTTAATGGTGTGCTTCAAGTGGTAGTTGAATCTAAAATATGTTATATATCCTATATTAGATTATTTGGGGTCTATTTTATAGGTATATGATATGTTCATATTGTTTTAGGTGTTTTAATATGTTCCAAGGAAGGCAAATTGTAACATGTCTTAAAGTAGTTATAATGGAATTAGGTCTCCATGAGACCTAAATATGAAATGAGGCCTAAATTGAGGTATGTTAGTCCTAAAGGGACTCAAAGAAAATTTGTTTCATTTTATGAGATGTATTAATATATATTACATGGTTTAACTAAGAGTTTAAGGGTGTTTGTCTGACCAATAAGGATATGAATAAGATACTTGTATAAATACAAGACAATTTTAGGCCTATTTATGTGTGAAGAGTGCAAGAAAAAATATAGTGGATTGGTATGTAGAATCAGGTCATGTAGACCATATAAAAAAAATATATAAAATATTATGAATATTTTACATAGGTTATGTGCATGAAAATTAGGGTCATATGACCTAATCAAGTCAATAAGAGGGCTAGTTAAGCCAAGAAGTCTAGAAGGTTATTTGAGAGAGATAATAGTGTGAAGAGCTGAATAGGTGGTCATAAGTATTTGTTTGAGAAATAAGGTGTCCTAATTGTGATCAAATTAATTATGCAACTGAATTAGTTTTGAGTCATCTATGTGGTTAGTTCTTCCTTGAAATTTGGTGCTTACTGAAGCTTAGTTGAGTTAGTGTTTAGCTAGTTGGGGTTGGTGCTCCATGTGGAGTTGGTGTTTCACTAAATTTGATGTTTGTCTTATATGAATGTAGTAAATTTGTATATATAAATGTGTTTTATTCACAACAATTTTTTCCTACATATTTTATGTGTTCTTGTGTTTCATGCTTATGTGGATAGGTGTTTATGCTTACAAGATCTATATGCTTGTTTGAATGTTTCATGATTTATTAAGTGAGATTATTAAGAAATTGTTTGAATATTGATTAACTCCCCCCTATCTCTATAATTTTTATTCCAAAATTTTTTGTTAAATAATTTCCTTTGAATTACACCTAATATGTTAAGGTAGATCCTAGAAACAAGGATGTCTAGTTATCAAGCTCAAGGTGGTTTCTTTACTAGTAAGCATCCATTTTTCAATGGGACTAATTATGATTTTTGGAGCATAAAAATGAGGAAATATATTATGTCAATGGTCCATGACATATTTTAGTTAGTTATGTATGGATAAACTCCACCTCCTTCACCACCAAATTATGTAACAAGCAATAAGGAGAGTAAGAGAAATTTCAAGGCAATTGAATGCCATTATATCTGGCCTATTAGAGGTAAAATTGGTGAAGGTGATGCACTATGAGTCAGCCAAGGTAATATGGGACAAATTGAAGACTATCTATGAAGAAAAGATAAAGGTAAATATGTCTAAATTTTAGACCCATCAAATATAGTTTGAAAGTCTAAAGATGAATGGAGATGAAAACATTCCATCTTATCTATTAAAGGTTGATGAAGTTATCACTATTATTAAATGATTAGGAGAATAAGTAAAAGAGTCTATAATTATTCAAAATCTATTAATATAACTAGATCCTAATTTTGATTCTAATGTGTTTATAGTAGAATATATACAAGATTTGGACAAACTTTAAATTGATGGGCTTAATGACATCTTGATTGCTTATGAGATGAGAAAAAATGAAGGAAGATCTCCCAAGAAGGAAACAACATTCAAAGCTGAGAAGAATTTAAAATCCAAGAATGTCAAGGCTAAGGAATGTTTAGATGTTTAGGATGATAAAATTATATCCATGTTTATAAGGAAATATATGTTTGGCTCAGGGTAGTATAAGGGTAAGGTTCCCTTTAAATTTTTCAACTGTGGAAATATTGCTCACTTTGTATCCAAGTGTCCTAACAAGGATAAGATTGAAAAAATTAAAGAACATGATGAACATAATGGAGATGAAAAGAAGGATTTAAAACTTAAACAAAAGGAGTTAAAGAATTATGAAGGTAGTAAAGGATCATTCAATAAATAGAGAATTTTCTACACCAAAGAAGCTAATTCATCTGATGTAAGTGACACAAGCACATCTGATAGTGATGATAATAATAATGAACATGACAATAATGAAACCTTATTTATGGCCATATAATCAAATCATGAGGTTTGATCAAATAGGAAGTCCTTATGGTTGATGTAGAATTAGATGAATAAGAAGTTGAAGTAAATATTGAAGTATAATTGGTTAGGACCCTAGAGGAATTGAAATTCTAAGGGATTTAAAATTCCAAAGAAGAAAGAATCACAAACTAAGATGATTAGTTGAGGACTATGAAGATCAAATTGGTTTTTTTTATGAGATATTTAGTAACACATCCAAGGAGTATGATGAGATCATCAATCACATTAAAGCACAAATGGAGATAGTCACTACTAACTTAAAAGACAAAGAGGAATAATACACCAAGTATGAAATTGAAGTGGTATCCTTGAAATCTGAATTAGATCAAGTATATAACAAGGTGAAGACCTTTGTGAAGTTTGAAAAGATAATTTAGGATCTAGATGATATCTTGAGTAGTCAAAAGTTTGTAAGTGATAAGACAAAACGTGGTTTCAAATAAGACCAAAAGGTGGTAGCTCAAGTCAAGGAGAAAGTTATTTAAGACAAGAAGATCAACATGAAAAGACCTATTAAATAGCCTAATTCTATGAGGTATGTTAGTTTATTTTATGGTTAATATTTTGTATGTAGTCATTTTGGTCATAGTCTAAGAGAGTGTATAAAACCCTCCAAGAATGATTAATCATGGGATTATGGAAGGAGTCATAGTTCACATCAGTCAAGAGGTATGTATGAAGTTATTTTCTATGGTTGTCATAATGTGGGACACATTGAAATATTATACCCTAATAGAGTAAGGTCGCAAGTCATAAAAAGAGGTTTGAAGCCCCTAGAGTGAAAGAGAGAAGGAAAGTGAATTTTTGGGAACCAAATACATTAAAAGTTAGCCATGATTAATCTACAAGTCCAAATGGAATTTTTTCTATCCTAGTGCATACTTCGAATGACAAATCAAGTCAGGAATGTTTGTTGTCAACTCATATTGATGATCAAATGGTTGATTAACAGGTCAATCCTATATTACAAATCAATCCTAAATGACTTAAGGATATTCATTCTTGTGATAACATGGAGATATGGGAATCTCTTGAACTTGTGTTGTTTTAGTGCTCTATAGAAAGAGGTGACTCCATTAGGATTGATGGAGACACTATTCATCCATTAGAATCATGATGGATGCTTGGTTTGAAGGAGAGATATTAAAGTTATTGGCAATCATAGAATAACTCAATATGTTAAGACAAAGGGGGAGTCCCTAATTATTAAAGTGATGATAAGAATAAGGTGACCTAGTGTATGATAAAAAGATTTGTGTCATATAAATCATGATAAGATCAAGATGAGTGGTCTTGAGTTATTAGTTCATTTGAAGGAGGTATGCATGAAAAATGTTTCTATAAATGTTTCATACTCTATGTGTTGATATCCTATTGTAAGAAGGTGTGGTTCTAGATGGTAGTTTGTGGAAGACCCTTTGTCATTAATGTCAAAGGGGAGAGAGTTCAAGAAGGCAGATTTAATAGATTGGGGGGATGAGAGTGATCAGATTAAAGAATGTTTTGAAATTAATGACAAAGGGGGAGCTTGTTTAAAAGTGTTGTCATTTATGTCAATTATGATTTCATTGATGTCAATGTGTAGGCCAAAGAGAATTTTAAGGCAACCTAATGTCTCTTTTATTGAGAGAGAATTTGAAGGCAACCTAATGCTTCTTCTATTGAGAGAGAATTTGAAGGCAACCTAGTGATTATTATATTAGTTATTTTCAAGGTTGTTTTAATAGTTTGAGAATGATTTATAATTAATGTTATTAGAATCATTAAGTTAATAATGTTTTTGGACTAGTCCTTGAGTATAAGTTGTCTTGATAAGCCTAATCATAACAAGCATAGTCATATCATGAGCATGTGCATGATGAGAAAGAATAAATATGTTCAAAGGTATGACATTATTTGATGAATATTTAAGGAATGTGAGAAAGGCATAATATCATGAATAAGTGTTTCAAGGTCAGTTTTTAAGTCTCAATTACTTGAGAAGCCTAGTCATGACACTAGTCATAATATGAAGGAACCTTGTGAGAAGGTATGAGCTTGGTGGCTTAGTGAAATGAGTTCACAAAGGAATTAATGGATGCATAGGGTTTTATGAGCATGTATTTTAGGCATTGGATCACTCATGTGATTCTGAAGGTGAGCCTATAGGGGTATGACCTACACACCTAATATGCAACTAGACCATGTCAAGACCTTGCTTAGCCTAATGAGGCATCATGATAATTTTTTCAAGGCCTATGAAGTATGTAAGTCACTGTTTTATCATGAGAGAGGTTTCTTGAGTTTTATAATGAGGTGGAGAGTGCATGGAAAGAAGCTTTAAGGTCATATTTTAGGCCTAATATGGTTTGTGAGTCAAGGTCTAAGAGAGCAAAGAGAGAGAGTGTGGCCTAATGAGGGGTCATGATCACATTCAGAGATTTTTGAGCTCATATGAGCATGGATATAGGTATGATATGTTTTATAAAACATTTTCACAAGTTTTGAGGTCATGGTTTGCAAGATAAGGCATGAAAAATGGTTTTGAGGTCTCTCATATGCACATAATGAAGAGTTCTCAACTTGGGAAGGACTTTCAGATATTCATTGGCATGTGTAACCTCTAAATGTAAACTTTATATATTAATGAGAGATGGGAAATGGTCTTAGATAATATCTCTAGACATTAGTTTTGTAAATGAGGGGTAGTCCTTTATGAAAAATTATTAACATAGGAAATAGTGTTAACCCTCTCTAAAACCCTAACAATGACCCGATGTGAAATATCTTGGTGTAAATTTCTAAAAAATGGATTGGTATAGATAATTAAGTTATTTGAGTTTTTATTCAACTCTCCCAGGCACCTCCAAGTCTAATTAGTTTGTTAGGGGAGTGGGTAGACCTTACAATAAAGTGTTAGTTTCTTGAATATGTTTTCTAACAATAAGAGTTGACCAAGTCAAATTATGTAAATCATTGGATGGAGAAGGTTAATTTTTTTATTTAATGTCTATGGTCATTTATTTTTAGTATTTATCCCTTAGGTGTGTTAAATTGGTCATCCAAGACAACCTGTTCCTAACAAGCCTAATGGTGTAAATAGTGAGAAACCCAAGCAAAAGTGAGAAGTTGATTAGGGATGTATTATCATGGAATAGGGATAAATACAAGTGCATGGAGACATTTTTAAATACTTTTAATACATGTTCATATTGGATAGAATTTTTTTTGGTTAATGAATATGATGAAATAGCTGCTGACAAGTCGACATGTCTAGTGTAAATGAGACAGTGAGATACAAGGTCCTGAGATTGGTCTGAAAGAAAAACATTAAAATTTGACCATATTATATTTATATCTAATAATGGTATAATTGTATAATCATTAATCCAAATCCATTAAGAGTATCTTGAAATGTTCATGTAGGTGATTGAAGGTCATTATCACCATGGCTGTGCCTTAAGGTGAACTGGTAACTCTGGGTACGCAAGTTATAGTGATGAGTTTGATACTCTATACCATGATTCAAATAATATAATTTACATGATTTTTATAATGTTTGGTAGTCAGTGAAAATAGTGAAAATGTTGAAGCCAAAATGGCTTGACGGGGCAAAGTTAGGTCTGTGAGAGAGGTCAATAAATTAGTCTACAAGACCAATAATTACCATTAGATATTATAATATTTTTGTTGGATGTTATTATAAGGATGATTTATGATCATTTTCATTCATTTTAATTCCTTCATTGTGTTCTTTTATGTGTCATAATTTCAATTTTCCATGTTTTTGTTTTGAGGCTAGTTGGTAGTTCAGAGTGAGCATTTATAGAGAAGATTTTTAACATGTATACCATGAGTTGAAGTATCTAATGAAGTTTTTTATGACCCTTAGGTCACTAGGTTTATAAATATATGAGTTATTTTTATGTTTATTTATACAACTAGTGTTTTATATTCAATAGTTCATGACAAACTTTTTGGGTATGCATGGGCCTAATTATGAATAGTGTTAATGGTGTGCTTCAAGTGGTGGCTGAAGATAAAATATGTTGTGGAGATTAGATGATTTTATAAGTTTCATATTTGAGTGTAATATTATATTTTCATATCATGTGAGGTATTTTAATGTGTTTTAAGGAAGGCAAAGTGTAACGTGTCCTAAAGTAGACCTAATGGAATTAGGTCTCCATGAGGCCTAAAGATGAAATGAGGCCTAAATTGAGGTATGCCAGTCAAAAAGGGACTCAAATAATTTTTTTTCATGTTTAAGATATTTATTAATATATATTCCATGTTTTACCTAAAAGGGTAATGATGTTTGGCCGACCAAGAAGGATATGAATAAGAGACTTGTATAAATACAAGGTAGTTTTACGCCTATTTGTGTATGAACAGTGAAAGAAAATAGCATAGTGGATTGATAAGAAGAAATATGTATTATAAAACATATGAAGAACATATATAAATGGTGATGAATATTTTATAGAGTTTATGTGTTTCAAACTCAATTCCATATGATCTAATCAAGTTAAGAAGAGGGCTAGTTGAGAAAAGAAGTCTAGAAGGCAGTTTGAGAGGGATAACAACATGAAGAGATAAAAAGGTGGTCATTATCAGTTGGTTGAGAAATAATGTGTCTTAGAGGAAATAAAATAAATAAATTTGTTGAGTTAGTGTTGAGTCGTCTAAGAGGTTGGTACCTTATTGCAAGTTGGTGCTTGTTAAAGCCTAGCTGAGTTGGTGCTTAGCTAGTTAGGGTTGGTGCTTCACTAAATTTTATTTTTGTCTTATATGAATTTATTAATTTTTCATATATAAGTTGGTTTTATTCCCTTTGAGTTTTTTCCTCATATGTGATGTGTTCTTATGTTTCATGTTTATGTGGATAGGTGTTATGCTTACAATATCTATATAGTTGTTTGAATGTTTCATGATTGCTTAAGTGAGATTGTTAATAAATTTTTATAATACTAATTCACCCCTAAAAATCTTATTAATTTTTATTTCAAAAATTTATTTTAAGTGGGAATCTCTATGATCAATCCTTAAAACCATGAGCATGTGCATAATGCCTGGTGAAGACATGAAGGTTACCAACTTTTACTTGGAGCTCATCATACAAGGTGCATGGTATTAGGACCTATTAGGGATATTTGAAGGGGTTTATATACTCAAAATTCATGGAATTAAGTTTCTAGTCAAAATTTTGTGATTTATGAACCATCATTAATATGGTATGACACTTTAAACCCTCCAAGACCCTAATGGAGAACCTGATGGACAAGAGACTCTTATTGATGATTAAAATTACCATGAGACACCATGAAAACATTCTAAAATAACATACAAGTCCTTTATGCCATCTATATATCATAATTTTGTCACATGTGGAGCCAAATATGTATGAAAATGGCTTTTACGGTCTAGTTTTATGTCTATTTTCATAATTCCAAGCAAGTTAAGGTTCTTGACTGAGTATAATAGAATATTGGGCATGTACAAAGTTAGTATTATCTTCAAAAAATCACTCTTTAACTCCCACACCAGTGTATAAAATCCTAATAAGAAGACTTAAACATTATTGGGGTGATAACCATCATGTGCACCAAGAAAGTAGTGTTGTAGTCCTATTCACATGGTGATGAGACTCTCAAAAGTAGGAATAATATTGTACCAAACTCTTTAATACATTATAAAAATCATCACTCACCTGAAAGCCTATAATTATTAGATCTCTCACCCACTATGAGAATAATGCATTAAATGGGATGAGGATGGAATGGAGGGTGGAAGCTCAGCAATTAATGGAGAGGTTTAAGAAAGTAACTTCCACTCATAATGAGTGCATGACTTCCCATTGCATGACAGGGAGTGATGATACAATTTAAAGGTGCATGGCATTTTCATGGGGTCAACTATGACTAAAAATAAGCCATCCACCACACCTCTACACCCAAGGGCTCATTAAAAACCATTTTCCAACCAAAGCAATACATGTGAGAAGTCATGGAGCCGTTATTAATCCTTATTCATGTTTTTAATTGATTTTTGAGTGAATAAGGATCATCATGACCTATCTTCCACACTTTTATTCCACACTATCCTTTTCTCTCCTTCTAATAATCTATAAACCGAGGGTCAAAGCCTATTGTAAGGATCCCTTGACTGGGTATGAATAAACTCCACCCAATTATACCTTGTAAACTTTGAAATAATATAAGGACTAGTTCATCTTATCCATACTATATTAGCTTATTTTATAATTTTTTATTTACATGTGTGGTTGAGTCTTATATCCATTTATAGGTCCTTATTTCTCACCTAGTTACTAGGAGATTATTCCAAATAGAGCATATGGTGTGTGAAAGTGTTGTTGATTATGATTGAAGTAAAATCAATTGGAATTGTCTTTAATTAGACCTCTTATTCATTACCCTTAAGTTTTAGTCATCTATTATATCCTCCATGTGAAGCATTGATGCTTAGGAATCTTTGAAAATAACAGTTTAGTCACTAGTCCTTGTTTTATTCTTAATTATTGTTAAATGGTCAAATAGAGAGGACACAACATGTTGGTACATCACCTACCATAACTTATATTTATTTCATTCATCTTTATATCCCTTTTCATTGACAGTAAAGTAGTTTTAGGAATTGAGCCTAGATGATGCATGAGGGGAACTAGCCCCAAAACTAGAGGTTCATCTCAGTCAATAGGTTACCCACACCTAAAGGTGATCCCATTGTATTAGTTGGATGAGGTAGGTATAAAACACCTCTACTTCAAGGGTGAAATCCAAACTAATAACATGTCTCTTTTGAGGAATTGATAAAACCACATGAAGAGATACCTTTGAGGCTACATTAAATATTGTCTTTTACTCACTCTTGTTATTAATAGGCTTCACCTTATATGGGAGATTATTTGAAATCTGATTAGTGGAATTTGATATATTTGTGTACTTTAACTTACCCATGAAGATAAGTTTTACTTCCTATTGCTTCAATATATGGCATAGATCTATAAATGATGGAAACTTTTTCAATAATAAATATTCATGTAATGTTGGTAATGAACTTTATTTGAATATGTCTTGGATTTTTCTATCTGCCATGGTGTTAGTCATATTTTCTAATATGGTTTTATATCACAAGACATATTCAAATATTGACTCACTAAATTTTTTTCTTTAGTTTAATGAATTGAGCATAAGAAACTTTTTTACTTATGTTGATAAAAAAAAGTGGAATATGCAAGTGGATTAAATGATATAATGGATTGATTAGGGAAATAATATAAACATGGTAATGTATTGTCCTTTAAAATACTAGGGAATAACTTAGTCAAGAGCCAATAATTAGACACATAGTCCAAACATGCTACATGAAAATCATGTATATGATGATCTACGTAATTGTTACCATCATACAAAGTAAGCTTGGGCGTCACAAATATATATGATAAAAGAGTTATTGTTATATGTTGTTTCAATAGTGTATGAAGGATAAAAAGAGAGCCTAAGGCATGAGATGGTCTACTATAACATTGTAAAATATGTAATACATTAGCTTGTAGAGAATGTATTTCATGCATAAAGGGATTGTACGTCTAGAGAGGAATAATGCATACTATCCATAGGAGGTGTTTCCACTAGTGAGAGTTGTCTAGTTATAACATATATTTGTATAATTTGAGTGGTCCCCATATTAGGTATAATAATATTAGAATCTATAGGGTTAGAGGATTAACCCACAATGTAATTTAAAAGATCTTCTTTAATAATATGAATAAATATAATGAACACCTAAAGTGTCTACTATCTCATTAGCTATATGTTTTGAAAATGAATCAAAAAATATTTTTCAGTACTTTTGCTTTTGTTTCTTTTGATTTGGGTGTTTCTATAGGGGTAATCACATCAAAAATATTATCATCTATCCAATCTTGGATCTTATGTCTTAAGTTGATGCATTTGTTCATAGTATGGTTAAGGGCCTTGTGATAATCTCAAAACATAATGGAATCATAATTCTTTAGAAGAATCCTAGTCATATCATATCAACCTAGTAGAAATAAACTAATGAATTAGATTTGAGATTTGTAAATTGATTAATGAGCATAGAAAACATATGGATACAAACCCTAAAATCATATAAGGCTAGGATTTGGGAACTATTTGAAGTAAGTCAGGTTCACCAAATGATTTATATTTTTTAAGATTATGGAATGTAACCCTAGGTTGATAAAGAACAATAATAAATCAAGGAATATATTACTACAGTTTTGAATGCCATTGGTTTACATAGTAATTAATTTATTTTAATATTTAATAAATAGTAATGAATTAGAAAAGGTGTACTTATTTGGAAAATATGACTAAGATGGATAAGTGGTACATTAAGAAGTGAGGCAAGAGTAGGATCGAGTGTCATTAATGGAGAATATGTGTTAGGACCCTCTTTAGATAATAGTGTGGCCTTATTTTATAGTGGTACACTACATTATATACCTTTTTTGCAATGATAATGACCCTATGTAGGTGAATAAATGAAATTATAGGTAGACATTTGATCTATTTTGGGGTGCTTGTTTATGTATGATATAAATCTAGATCATTATTTGTTCTACATTTTGATTGGTTTCACTATAAAATCCTAAGCCTCCATGTTTATTAGGTTTTTATTAACACAAATGGAAGGAGAGTGGTGTTAGTAGGGTAGGATGGGCATGAAATTAATAATCCATGTGTCGAGTGATACCTAAACACCAATACCATGAAATGGAATCAAGCCCAATGTATTTCTCCCAATCCAAGTGCTAATGCAAGTCAAAGTGATGATAGTATTCTTGAGTATGAATGCTAATTTCAATACTTTGAGTGTGAATTAAGAATGTAAATCTAAGTAAAACTGATCTCTAGACTAATATAGATGGATGCATGTAGAAATAGAGGTAAATAGGGATTGATAACCTTAATTTAGATAACTATTTTTGAGCTTGTTCATGAGAATTACCATCTATTTTATAAATGAATGAGAGTGGTGTTTATATAGTGTTATAATGATTTTTGAGACATGAAGTGAGTATAATCTGACCTTAATATGCTTTGGAAAGTGGAAAGATATCTATTTTAGCAAAGGGAAGATAAGGGTCAATAGCACTACCCCCTTTGCCAATAGTGAATTGTGTTATAGACTAATGGGGGTATGTTATTGTCCACATGGTTGGCATGTGTGAAAAAATATCAAGGATGTATAGGTAATGGCTCAATATGGATCTTTTTATATATAGGCATAGGCTAGATGCGCATAAAAATTGAAAAAGGATCAATAGAGGCCCTAAAATATGTCGAGGGCTAAGTTAAGATAGGGTGGTCACAAGTGACACTCATTGCATTAAAATGAAACATTATATGACTAAAACAAGTGAAGTGTTATATATTCTCATGTTTCCTATTATTATTATTATTATTATTATTATTATTATTATTATTATTATTATTATTATTATTATTATTATTATTATTATTATTATTATTATTATTTTTGTTGTTGTTGTTGTTGTTATTGTTATTATTATTATTATTATTATTATTATTATTATTATTATTATTATTATTATTATTATTATTATTATTATTTCTAATAGTAATACTAACCTTAACCCTTTAAGAATAGTGTATGTTTTATCACCCCTACCTATTAGGTCCATGGTTTTCCTTGTTCACTTGGAAATGTTTCCCATCATAGGAATATGTATCAACCTTGCTCAAATAGTGGGAGATAACATCATATATAATAAGGACCATCCTTGGGATGACCATGTAAATACCCTCTACTTTATTATCTAGTTTGCTGCTCATTTGGATTTTTATAGATATTTTTGTAGTGGAATTTATAGTTTGACACCTTCATTGGTGTTGAGATAGTGATAATTTACCATCATATTATTATTTGTGTAATACCATTCAAACACTAGTACAAGATGTATAAAGGTTTTTAATTTAATGATATTAATTCACCAAACAATTCAGATAGAAATAATATATCATAATGATATTGAAATATAGTAGAAAATATGAATAATAGATAAGATATTTCGAGGGGGAAACCTCCAAAATGCTCACAATAAGAAATAAATAATTTTATATGATGATAAAAAACTACCCACTACCTCATATATATAGTCTACCTAGGCTATGGTTACTCCGTAAGCTAACCTACTAACCTAATGAAAGCATAAATAAATGTGATATAACATCAAAGAGGGATAAATAGGACACAAGTTAGCTATTACTATATTGATACATGTAATAGGTTATGGGTACAACATGATCTTCCATTTCGAACCAACATTTTCCTCAACATTGAACAAATCTGGATGTTATTGCAGAAAATCTTCACCCTCCCAAGTTACAACCTCATGACTCAGGTTCTTCCACTTGATCAAATATTCCTTAGTCACTTTAGTTCTCAAAATCTTAGTACATGTTTATATGACATTCTCTAGTTCTAAAATGACTCATCCTTATTCATCTCTTTCTTGTATCTTTGTGTAGGCTAAAGCTTTTTGTCCAATGACCTCCTTTAATCAAGAAATATGAAATAGTGGGTGTATACAAAATGAATGAGGTATCTCTAGCTTGTAAGCCACACTTCCAATTTTTTTCAGAACCTGATAAGGGCCATAATACTTACGGGCAAGTTTTTTGTCCTTTTTTTTGCTTCAAGGACATATTCTTATAAGGATACAAATGTACAAAGACCCAATCAACCACTTCAAAATGTCACTCACTATAGTGTTGATCTACTTGTTGCATCATCTTATTTTGTGCCAAGGCCAAATTCTCTCTCAAACCAGCCAAAACCTCTTATTGATGTTGAATATTCTCCTCCACATATTGAACCTTAGTTTGTACCCTTAAGGAAGAAGTGATGGAAGGTGGATGGTAATCATATAGTGCTAGAAATGGGGACATTTTAGAAGAGACATGGAAAGATGTGTTATACCACCATTTTTCAAGTCTTATCCATTTAACCCAATGTTATTACTTATCTAATACAAAACAATGAAGATACCCCTCTAAATATTTATTCACCACTTATGTTTGTCCATTATATAAGGGTGGTAATATGATCTATGAGCTAGTTGAGTACCCAAACAAAAAAATAGTTTAGTCCAAAAATTACTAGTGAAAACAAGATCATGATCACTTATAATTATTTTTGGGGCTCCGTGTAATTTAAGCACTACCTCCAAAAAATTAGTTTCTATTGTACTTGTTGTAAATGGGAATGAGAAGGCACAAAAATGGGCATATTTTGTAAATTGATCCACAATTACCAAGATAACATTTTAACCTTCAAAATAAGGCAACCCTTTGATGAAATCCATGGAAACCTCCTCCCACCTTTGACTAGGAATTTCTAGGGGTCTTAACTGTCTCACCTTTGTTTTATTGGCATATCAAGCATTGTACCATGAAATTTTGTACATCTCCATTGAGTCCTTCCCAAAATACTTCTCACTTGATTCTGTGATAAGGTTTTAGGAACCTAGATTGTCCCCTAATTAGAGATGCATGTAACTCTACAAGAATTTTATTCTTCAACTATAAATCTTTGTACAAGTATAACCTATCCTTATACCATATGGCATTACCTTTGCATTCTAATTTTTTAGAGACTATAAAACCTTATTGGATATTTTGAATCAAAACCTGTGTATCCTTGTAACCTAGCTTCATCTACCCAATCTTCTTGTAACATGGACATTGCACAAAGTAATGTTTATGTGGATGTATCCTATCTGGATAGTTCATCGGCTACTACATTATCTTTACCCTTCTTATATATGATTGAAAAATCATGACCCAACAATTTTTTACCCACTTTTTTTATTCCTTAGATGATAATATTTTCTCTAAAAAGTATTTGAGATTATCATGATCCATTTTCAACTTCAAATGTATACCCATCATATAGGGCCTCCATTTTTTATTGTATGAAGAATATCCATAATTTCTTTCTCATATATAAGTTTTTGGAGTTTCTCACCTTTGAATTGATGACTCTTAAATGAAATGGGTCTTATTTATTACATTAGTACTACTCCTAACCCTGATCCAAAAGCATCACATTCCAAAATGAATGTCTTAGAGAAGTATGGAGTAGCCAAAAATAGGGTGGTGCACATAGTAGATTTTAGTTTCTCAAATTATTTAGTGGTTACATCATTATAGTGTAAGGCATCCTTATTTAGAAATGTAGTGATTCAAGTTGCTCTGCCACCATAACCTTTCACAAATATTTGGTAGTAACTTGTTAGTCCTAAGAACACTTAGAGGTTTATGAGAGTTTTGGGAATTGGTCAATCCACCATATCTTTGATCTTATGAGGATCAACTTTGACACATTGATGGGATACAACGTGACCCAAATACTCTACCTCTCATATTCAAACAACACATTTGGATGGATTCACATAAATTTGATGTTGTTCCAAAACTATCAACACTTGTTTCACATGTTTCAAGTGTTCTTCCCATGTCTTACTATAAATCAATAAGTTATCAAAGAAAAATAGCCCAAACATCCTTTTAAAAGGCCTAAAAATAGTGTTCATCAAGATTTGAAAAGTAGATGTTGCATTTATAAGATTAAAGTGCATTGTAGACACCTAAAAAGTGTCTAACCCTTGGTCCTTTCTCCCTCCTAGTCCTCCTTGGTCCCTAACCCACCTAAGTCTTATTAATTGGAAATAAACACCTATTTTTAATTAAATAAGACCCCTTTTTCCCTCTCCTTGCCACCTCGCCACCCTAGGATACCCTCCTTGGATCCCCTTCATTCCCCACATGGCCATTTAATGCCTTAGACTCCCATTCCAACCTCTTCTCTCGCCCATTTAACCCCCCGTCGACCGTTTCATCGTGGCATTCATTCGACCCGGCCGTTGGGAAACGGATGAAAGGCTATTTTTAGCCTTTCTCCGGCCTTTCAGCCGCCGACGTCGGTCAGTCCTCGGCCGACGTCGGCGATATTGCCAGCGTCGGCACCCCTTCATAACGGTTTCTTCACCGTTTTCTCTGTCGGTTGGTTCTGCTTGGCTTTTCTTCACTTCTCTGCTTCTCTAGCTCTCACATCCTGACTCTTGAATCTTTGGTACCAAACCCTTGTATCAGCAATCTCTCTACCAATCAATCTGACTCTCTCTCCCTCAGGTACACAGCAATCTTCTGCAGGTGAACTACAGGGATTCTTCATCAGCAACAGGGCTTCAACAAGCGGCAACAACAACACCTTCTTCAGCAGGGCACAGGTATGTTCTCTGTTTCTATTCTATATGCTTTCTACTTATCATGTTTTAAGCTATATTCAGCTCTTCTACCCCCTCAGACCTGACTGTCACCCAGACCCGGATTCCTATCTCCCAGATTGGCTTCCTCTATCTCCCTGTCCCTCTCCATCCTTTTGACTAAAACCCATCCTCAAACCAGGCCCAGAGCAGACTCAGAGCTTCATCCACAAACCCGTCCACTGACCATCTTTAAACAGAGCACAAATCAAGACCCGGACCATCCACAGACCAGACCCTGCCTATTGCCCCGACCGACGCCGGTCATTACCCCCACCGATGTCGGCAGACTAACCGACATCGGCAGACCTGACAACCGACGCTGGTAGGACCACCGACGCCGGCGATTGCAACCAGGCTGACAGCTTCTTCCAGGTAAGCTTTTGCTTCCTTTTCTCTTTTAGTTTGCTATCATTTCAGTTTATTTTAACATTCTATCTTTTTATCAGTCACTTATCTTTTATCAAAATAGTGGGTTGACCTCCCTCAAGGAAGTTCTCATACTTCTGGGAACAAGCTCTTGCTTGGCAACCCACCGCCTATCTATCTAACATCCTTTTGTCCAAGTTTTCTTCTTTTGCAGGTGTCATTCCTCCACAGCCAAAGAGGAGTGCTCACAAACGTCTAGATTTACGGTGCGCAATCTTTAGTCCAGGTACTTCCAAGCCTTGTCCATTACTTTCTTTTAGTTTCTTTCTTTTTAGTCTGAAAAGCGAACTTTGAGGTAGAAACATGCATTACCAAAAACTCATAATGGCCCTCATGAGTTTTAAAATTAGTTTTATGAGCATCTTCATCCCTGATTCTAATTTGATGGTACCCTACGTGAAGATCCAATTTCATTAAATAAATAGCACCATGCAATTCATCAATTAAATCATCAATTACTGGAATAGGAAACTTATGTTTGATGGTGTACTTATTGATTTACTTGTAATTTGGGCACATCCTCCATGTGTCATCCTTCTTACACAGCATGGCCATTGACAATGAATATGCACTCTGGTTGTGCTTGATGATCCCTGACTCTAACATCCCATGGACCATATTTTCATTTTCACTCTTTAGTAAATATGGATATCTAAATGGATGATATTTGGTGGTTGACTCCCTAGAAGTAGTTGAATGGCATGATCATGTTCTCTTTTTGGTTGTAGTCCTTTCAGCATTGACTCAAAAATAAATGGGTGCTCATCAAGAATCATCTATAAATCAAGATGTGGATATGTCTTTATGGGTTTAACTTCTATGGAACATAATCATGCTATAAATCCTTTTCCCCCCTTTTTAGCATTTTTGTCATCTAATGTGAATAAACCAATTATGGATATTTTGCCTATAATCTGCATAGTTCAATTTACCTACCTTCAGATTGAAAGAACATGAATAGTTCTTGGAATCTCATCTCAATTTTACCCAAGGTGTTGAGCCATTGGACTCCCAAATAATGTTTGCACCACCCGTGGGAATATAAAACATAGGAGAATATAGATTATACTCACCCATATAAAGCTTAATAATATGGCATTTCCCTGAATAATTGATTATGTCACCATCTACAATCATGACCTAAAATTTTGGTTCTAGGTAAATAAAAAAATTCAATCGAGTGGCCAACTTATGGTTGATGAAATTATGTGTGCTCCTTGAGACAATAAACACTGTCACCTTTTGTTTCTTAAGTAGACCCACCACCTTTGGTTTTTGAAGAGTGTTATACTTGAAAGTGCATGACAAAAGATTGTAGGTTTAGAACCTTCAGGTACTTCCTCTATCTCTTCCTCATCATCATTGGATGTATCATCATCTTCATCATTTTCATTACATCCCTTAATTTATAATAACTTACTCTCATCATATCTATGTCCTTTGCTACACTTGATGTCATAGCTGAAACATAATCCTTTTGTACGCTTCTCTTCAATTTGTTGAAGGGTCAATCTGTTAGGTAGAGGAAATGATGGTGTTGATATGCTATGATCTCTAAATTGAGTGACTAGTTGTTTCTTGTTGGCTATTCATTTTTCCTCATCCCTACGTGCCATGATAGTATAATTAGAAACCTTAAGTGGATTACACATGCATACCTCATGTTGAATGTGGTCCTTAAGGCCCTCAAAAATAGGTCATTTAGGTTCTCATCAAAAATTGTATCCATACGTAAAGATAGGCTCTAAAAATTATGAATATAATCCTTGACTAAACTAGTTTGTTGTAATTTTTTTAGTTGGATGAAATAATTCTCTATCACACTATTGCTATATTGTAATTATAACTCCTCTATAAAAACTCATAAGGGGACACTAAGAGTCATCTTTTTCTTTTGAGCACATAACTAGAAATACCAAATGAATTATTCAGGTTCTAGATATAAGGATGCCATGGTAACCCTTTATCCACATTTTATTTGATGTAGATCAAAAAGAATCTCCATTTGGTTGATTCAATCAAGTGGATCCTTCCCATCAAATCTACACATATCTACCTTTGGTAATAGATTCTCTTATGGTAAGGTACTTGGATTTGTATTAGGTTGGTTGGGATATACACCATGGTGGGGTTGTGTAATAGTGATAGATGGCTGATATGATTGATTATTTTAAAAATCCATCATGATATTTGCCAAACTAGATTGTACAAATTTCATATCATCTTATATGCCTTGTATCTCACTTTGAATGCCTTGCATATTGTAGTCAAGTTGGCTCACCTTGTGATCTATCTCAGTGAACCCTAGTATAAAGGATCCAATAAATCCCACTTCTAACTCCATATCTTCCTTGTGAGGAGTTTTTCCAGCACCCTTTCCTCTATACCTAGTTTGTGGTACTACCATTAAAGGGCTTGATATTGTCAACCCTGATTGGCACTTTTGACCTAACTTTGACCAAGAGATTTTATACTTATGTCAGAATTAAATTATAAACTAGAACTAACATACCACATCTATAATTTTTCTAATATTTCAAAAAATGTAAACAATTCTAAAAAATTCCTTGAATTGTGCACTATAGAGTGAATTCATGAAAAACACTAAAATTGCTATAGTTTTTTTGAAATAGATCTAATTGAGATAAAAATTTAATGTAACCTTCATTTAATTATTTTTGACCTCTCATAAAACAATTGTAGATAAATTTACAACCATTTGTGAGATATAACCAAATTACAAGATCTAGGGTTTTTTACTTGATTATGGCCCAAATCAATGCTTTGATACCAATTATAATGATATTAATTCACAAAATAATCAAAATAGTAGAAATATATCACAATGATATTGAAATACAACATAAAATATCAATAATAGATAATCCACTTCAAGGGGGCAACCTCCCAAATGCGCACAATAAAAAATTAATATTTTGATATGATGATAAACAACTACCCACTACCTCTTATATATAGTCTACCTAGGCCACAGTTACTCCATATGATGACCTAATAACCTATTTAAAGCATATATAAATGTGTTATAACATCAAAGAGGGATAAGTAAGCCACAAATCAACTATTACTATCTTGATACATGTAATAGGTTAGGGGCATAGCATTTAATGTATTATTATCTTATGTAAAGCTTTTTACCAAGGAAAAATAATGTATGTGCTTTGGGTTGATGGGTTTTATTTTTTAAATCTAACCTTTGTTACTTAAGAGGGTATAATATCATGTTTAATGTTTAGTGTGTATTGTTTATTGTTTACTAAACACTTGTCTAGAAATGTGTGACAGTTGTTTAAATTTATGTAACAATAGCATCCTTATGGGGAGTGATGAATTTGACCATTAATATATCAATTATTTTATGATCTCAAGTAAAATTAAACTTAATAATTATATATAAATTGATAATGTATAGTATACTAGACAAAACTTAGTACACAATAGACCTATATTAAAATTTACTAGTGAATAAATTGGTGGATTTGTTGTTGCTAAATAATTTCTAACCTCTAAAACCACACATGACAATTAGAAATATGAAACAAAGAAAAAAATGAAATTGAAACAATGGGTATGCATTTTCATTGTTCTTGTTGGTGGATGAAAAAGAAATGAACAAGATATTCCCGTTATGTGGAGAGGGAGAGATGTGAGAACATAGGAGGTAAAATGAAAGAGTCATCTTATGGAGTATTTTCTATTGTTAAATCCAATATATTCATGAAAACATTTATCCAAATAAAATGTGGAGAAGAGCTAGTGACATGTCCATCTCCCTCTTTATCTTAATGGTAAGAGTGAAAACTAAAGGGTGAGAATAGGATGTGCATAATAATTTTACATTTCAAAAGTCTATTTATTCCTCTAATTTGGTATAATCCAATAAACATCAAGGTTAATGGTATTTTCAAAATATTTGGTTAAAAAATAACACATTTTCTTAAAAAAATAGTTTTTTATTGGCTTGCATTATAGAATTTAATTGACTAGGTAAAAACATATAATTTCTAATCAAGATTTTAAGTGTTAGTGTTGTGTAAAAAACATTTAATAATGTTTTTTAAGACTATATCATAAAAAATATTGTTAAACATTGTGATTAAACACTATGTGTGGTTATAATATAAATATATTAGTTTTAATAATTATTATGATTATAAAAATTGTATTCTATTGTTTAGTGTAGCTAAATGTACCTAAATTTATAATATTAATTTTATTTTACACAATGTTAAGAGTAAATTTTAATTCTATTTTAATTCCCTTAGAGACTTAGCATATGGAACCCTTGTTTATTTACAATAGTAAATTTTAAATGATTAAATATTTATGTAAAATTGAAATTTATAAACTAAAAATGAAGTGGCCTCCAAATAAAAATGTGTGTCATTAATTCAAGTGGTCAAGGCCTCTTGTGTAGTTGGAAACATGTGGTAAAATAATTATGTAAACTTGAAATTTTTAAACTACAAATGGAGTGGCCTATGCATGGATTTAAATGTGACATTAATTAAGGTTTCCGTGGGTCTCTTGTATAGTGTCAACATGTGGATGAAGTTTATTCACCGTTAAACACTCAAATGTTTTGAAATTTGCTTAAATGACCTCTTGTATCAACAAGCCAAGATAGTGTGTCTCTCCCAACATTTCAATTGCAAAGGATCCATTTCCAATGTAGGCCCATAATTATTAAGTAATAGAACTCCATCCTTCTATAGGTTACAACAACATATTAATGTTGTTCTATCAATGAAACCAACAAGTGTCTTGCATAATAACTGTGCACTTGTGAAGCATAATACTAGCATGTGCTCAAATAGGATCTCTGATTTTAAAAAAGGGAGAGATTTAGTTTGTTGAAGAGTAGTTGATTAGATTCTCCTTTCAAATAGATCCATTCTACTTTAAATTAATCATTATACCCTGATATCCTTTAATATAATATTGTAAATAAATTATTGAATGTTTAATTACATTTTAGCTTGATTTTTTTTAGAGAAGCCCCTTTGTTAAATGTTAGCTTTGCCAAATTTTCAAATTTGGCTTCAAAATCTTATTTTTGTGTTTATTTATATCATTAATTATAGATTATTTAATTAAAAAAGGTTGTTTCCTCAATATTTAGGATAACATTAAAATTTTAATGTTTAGCACAAATGAATATGTTAAACATAAAACTTCTTAACTATATAAGGGAAAAAGTAGAATTTTTCCTTTTTTCAACATGTGATAGATGCATAAATAAATCATTAGCAGTTGGAAAATATATTTTTTGGATAGACTTGAATTTGATAGTCTAAATATGTGTCTTAGCGCTTTAGAGATGTGTGTTTGTATTTGATCAAAGAGGTTGTAAATATTTTCTAGTACTAATTTTTTATTAAAGACAAATAATATTTTTGTGCTTTTCACTAATTTGTCTCAGTTGAGGTCATATTTGGTTTATCATATTTTGTTTTATATTGATTATACTTTAATTCCCTTGGCCCTCCTTTTGATCTTGGTTATCATGTCAGTTTCTGCAAGTGATACCGCTTTGCATATAGAGGAGGTTGTGGGAAGTAAATGTACAATCCTTTTGAAACTACTTTTCCCTTATTTAGTCCTTATAATATTTCTTCTCATTATTGTTTTAGTTGTGCTCATGTTCAAGATGGACATCTTTTTTTTAACATCCTTACAAAAAATTACAATATTTTTTGGTAGAAAACAATGTTAATTTGGAGTTTAAGGCTTGATTTTTGGACAAACCATAAAAAAATTTATTCTATAGATATTTGGAGTTTGAGGGCTAACTTAGACTTACTTTATAGGAATTATGCCTCTATAAGTTCTCCCACTAATCTAAGATTTGATATAAACGTTGTTATTGGAGATAGATGAGATAAATAGTGAGAGTGGATAAGATGAGGGTGATAAAATTATTGAGGAGAAACATATAATAAATCAAGAAGAGTATGTAGATTTTGGAAAAATTGTTCATTTTGGAAAAGTCAAGAGTCTATAAAGTGGTTAAGTAGTGATTTGCATCCAATTAGAGCATAGAAGTGGCTATTGACCAATGTGGGGTTAATCTTTCTCATATGTTGGTATATCATGTATTCAATATATTTTTTAATTCCATAAATCCTACTTTCAGATTATTTTGATCAACAAGGCAATAGGTGGGGTTTTCATAAAATTCTTAGACTTTTAACATGATGATGTGTATTTTGGGTAGAGGAAAGTAGTTTATGAATAGGCATGAATAATTGGAAGGTATCTATGAGAATAGTTCTATGTTAAAAATAGACCTTTGAGATTAATATCAAAGTACTTGTCGTATACACCCTGTTTTGGTCACATCCATATCTAAACTAGACTTTCAGATTGATTGCTACAAAATTATGCAAATTAAGCCTAAAAATCATTATAATGCCCAAATTCATCTGCACGTGGGATATAACTACCTCGAATCATGTCAAGGCATTTTTATTTGGGTTATTACACTTTACACAATGATAACTTATCTTGGATTCAAATAGTCAAATGTCAACCTATAAAATTGACAAATTGGCCTTTCAATCTATTAATTCAAAACACTAAATAATTCCTAAATGCCAAAAACCATAAGCAAGATTAATTAAAAATAAATTTCAATTAGCTAATTAAGCAAAAATTCTAAATACAATAAGGGAGTTACAAATTCTGAAAAAATGATTTTTTCAATAAGGATGAGGTTAAAGTCAAAATAATTAACATTATCTTTCATAAATGTCCAAAATTCATAGAAAAGGTGTGTCACACCTCATAAACATCTTCTATTAGTTTTCAAGCCTCATAAATACCTTTTATGAGTTGTTAAGCCTTCATAATTATTTTGACCTAGCAAATGGTTAATCTAAACTTGACCAAGGTTAATCTAGACATAACCAAGGTGAAAATTAAGCTTAATCACACCTAATTTAGAATTAGTTTTATAACCTTAAAATACAAGAACTATTGCCTCTATGTAAACAAGCTCTCAAGCCAATGTTATAATGTCAGATTGATTCAGGAGAAGCTTCACCAAGTTAATTTAAGCCAAGCCAAGTCAAGCCTCAAGTGGTCTTAGAGAAGTTTTACTAAAATATAAATTGCATTGATGAAGGTCTCTATTTACTACAAGCCAAGCATGAACATCCTTTATCCAATGAATGAGAACTAATTTGATAATGGAGGTAACATAGTTTTTTGTTTTATCTTCTATTTGTATTTTTTTTCATTATATTATTCTTACCCAAGTACTTAGGCAAGATTATTTATTTTCTATTGTATTGTTTAATTTAAATTCTTTTTGATTTCACTAAAAAGAAACTAATTAAATTTGGATCTCTGAATTTCTAATGATACACAAGGCTAAATACGGTGGGACCACGCACCCCACATGGACTAAAGGAGTGACATGGAACCTTAAAAATCCTTTAAAAAATCACTCACAACTTCAAGTTTTTAGTATTATGAATTAATTTCCTATCATTTTAATTAGTTATTAATTGGCAACTCTATGCCTACTAAATGGTGACTTACCTATTTTGTCCACTATTTTACAATTGTTTTTTTTTTTCAATAAATGGTGACTTCACCCTATTTTTGGTGAATTAAAAAAATATAGTGACTTTGATATACTGAGTGAAATTGATGGCATCGACTTGTTGAATCTTCCACTATGAGAATGGTGACTTTGATGAAATAAAATGGCTACTTCACTAAGTAACTTTTCTCATGAGTTGGAAACTTCACTGTATTTTTATACATAAACGATGAATTTGACCAACCTAATAGATGACTTCATTCATGATAAATAGTGACTTACCAAAAATTGTTTTTTCATGTTTTTGTTCCACTGAAAATAATTAATTCACTCTATTTAGGAAATGATGACTTCACTCTATTCAAAAATCAATGACTTCACTTTGTGTAAAAAAACCCCTGAGAACTTGAAAGTAAAAGTTTCTTGTTGGTTAACTATTTTTCATAAACATAAGTGAACCCCATAATTTTTTTTTTATGAAACTAAGTGAAGAAAATGAGGTTAAAAAACTTGAAAATTTGATTCACACTTATGTTTTGGTGTTTAACATTTACCTAACAAATTTTCATTTTATCTTTCAAGGTTACAAGTGCAAACAACAAAGTCAAGGGGCCAAATTTCAATTCAAATATTATTTGGTGTTCTAAAAAAAAAAAAAAAACTTATGTTATTGTTATTAATATCCTTAGGGAATATCATCTCTTTTAAGGACTATTGCAATCTATTCAAAAGTTGTCATAACAAGACCTTAAACCTCTTCACACTGTTCTTCTATAAACTTATCATCTTATTATTTCATGAAACATGGGAGTTCATCTTCCCCTTAAAATTCTATCTCCTCATGTTTTCCTTTCTCTAAGACTAATTTAGCTTCTTCATCATCAACATCAAAACCATACCATCTATACTAGTCCACTTGATCACTTGTGACATCTTGAAGTCTATCTAACTATTGGTTAGAAGATAGAGACCTCTCCTCATCATTTGAAGTTATTTTTATTTTATCTCCATCCATGGGGTTTATAATGATAATTTATTCATCATATTCACTTAGAGTGTCTTCTTCATGGACTTTATGAACTTCACCTACAGCTATAGCATGTTTAATATTCTCAAGGACTATCCCTCCATCAATTTTCTTTAATAGACTTTCTCTTTCAACTAAAAAATCATATTATACCCTCTTCACAACATGTTATCCATTACAAAAGGATAGGGTGGAAGGGTAAGAGACTTAATTATTTTTCTTGAAACTTGATAGAGTATCTTTATAACTTATAATTTGGGGAGGTCGTGTTCATTAAAGGGTTCTTAAAGAGTTGAAAAAGGAGACTGTGTTAAGGGTGTTATTTTTTAATCTTTCCATTCCTCAATTGATCTATAAAAATTTGTTGTGTTCTGAACTTCATGAATGGATGACAATTGAAGGTAATATGAATAAATTGAGGGAATTAAGAGTTCTCTTGAATTGAAACCCATACACTTCTCCTTCCCTTAACTTTGGATAAGCATAGGAGAAGGTTCTTTTTCAAGAATAATCATGACATAACTAGGGGTCATAGTCCAAGAATGTATACAAGATGGAGTGATTTTAGGCTCTTGAGGAAGAGTGGGTGAAGGTTGAATGGAATAGGATTCTCTTAGGGAGTACAAGTTTTCCAACCTGGAACATTGGAGCTAGTAGGCTCATTGAGAGATTCATTGAGCCTCTTTCAGTGTTGCATTGTAGTCTGAAGGGGAATTGAAACAAAATAAGGATAAATTTAGAGTAAAAGAAGGTAAATTAGGAAGATTTTATTGGTATTTTTACTTCTCACATCTCACTAACCCATCTTACATGCATTGAAGTAAGTTTCTTACTTTTAGCATTTCATTGATTAGTATATGTTGGTTATCTTCCTCAAAATTTGCCCATTCACTCCTTTAAAATTGTAATAAGTCCTTTAGATTTTGAATGAGATGAATAGGAACAAATTGGATAGGCTCTATTCTTATACTAGTATTTATCATTTCTATTTCAGTATTTATCATTCTCATGATCAATTGAGAGCCTTAATCTTTCTTATCTTGATCTTGCCTAGCCAAATAGTCTTCATTATACCTTAACTATTGTTGATGTACAAAGAACTGATATTCAAGTTCCTTATGCTACCTACTATACTCTATTATTCTATAATTCTCCTCCATTTTCCTCTCAAACTCAAACCATAACTCACTAACACTTTTTAAAGGTTGACTAGGAGAGAAATGACTTTGCCAATGCTAATTGGGAGTATGAGGAAGGTTGGAAGGAAGGTAAGTGCTATGAAAAGATTGATATGTTATTAGATTTATATTTAAGGGGAAGCCATAAACATCATTAGCTTGATAATACTGATATAGAGGTACACAAGAAGCACTTTGATCAAATGAGTAATGATAGATATTAATTACATGTTTTTGAGGCACTTGGAATGCCAATACCAATTGAGATTCACTTGGAGTCACCATTGATGCTTGTGTTCATACCTCTAAAGGTTGATGTGTTGAAGAGCAACATTTAGAAATCTTTAATAGAATAAAATATTTAACCATTGGGCATGCCATATCTATTATAGCCCAAATTTGTGCCCTTAAAAATTTGTTCAAGCCTTCAAATTTTGGGGTAACATGGAGATAATCCTAGGCTGTGGGTGGCCTAATAGGTATATTAAATCTCTACATTACAAGAATAAAATGCTACCTTGAAAAGGAAAATGGAGAGGAATAACATGAAATAAACCTAACTAGGGAGGTCATAAACCAAATATAATTAACCATTACCATCTATTTTCATGTGCACATCAACCATGAGACTAACTTGAACATACACTACTCTTAAACTACATCTCCTAGATCAACACTTTGTGTGAAGATTTTGAAATATGTTTAGGATAGGATGACTATACGAGAGGTATAAAATGACACTAATGAATATAAAATCTCACTTAACCCTCACAATTCACTTAAACACTTTACATTACCTAAAAAATAATCTTTTAAACTGCATATAGGTGTTATAATAGGTTAACATGTTAAGGAATACTGATCAAATCACTTAATAAGATCAACTACCCATACACACACACTAAGTAAATTCATATAAGGAGGTAAAACTAGTAGTATTCATTTATCAAAGGCCTAAAAATAATCATGGATTTGCCATATTCAGGTGGAGGATCCAATAAATGACAAAATCAAACATAGTTATAGAGAAAATGAGGAAGGATGGAGAAAAAGAAACATATAAGAGTTCGTAAACAAGTCTCACTCAATGAGAAAACAAGTTGCAATCAATAAAAATTTTAAGGAGTATTCTTAGAAACTCTTTTAACATGTGTCAACTTTATTGACATAGAGTTGACATAGTAAAGGTTCTTAAGCTCTTTAGATTACTAACCACCTTCTTGGAAACTACCTTCCTTCTTGATTAGAAGTGATAAGTGGCCTTATTTATTATCAAGTCGCCTTGAAATTGCATCTACCCTATTCCTTGACACCTTGTATATGTTTGAGATATCTCCATACTGACATTAAAGTGGTCATCATGTTTCATTAGGTGTTCTAAATCTAATCAACCTCATTACACCATCTCCCTAAAAGTCTTCATGATACACAAGGATATAATGACAAGGTATACAAGTATCCATTTGATTATACATGTTCATCATATAATTAGGATTTTAAAATCATAAAAAATTAATCTTATTAGTGTCCAATATTTGGCCTCCCTATTTGTAACAGACCCATTGAGGGCTTCAAGCTTGTAGGTGTCCTTTTAGACTTAGACCCAGGTTTCTTCACTCTTGAGTTTATTCAAAGGAATTAAAAGAATGCATACATTTTATACATACTTATTTGACTCTTTAATGTGCCTTTCCACTCATTATTCAATACACTTAATGCACATATCCTCAGTTACCATAACAAGCATGTAAATGTGTATTAGGTTTCAAAACCCTCCCCACCTTGGTATAGGGTTGTGTGTTTTACAATAAGATTTATCCTAGAATCATGATGATATTTTAAAAGTTAACTAAATGTGTTTAAAACTTATCCCTCAATCTACTACCTTATTTTCATAACCAAGACACTCTTAAACCGCTTTAACTATAAGAATAGGCATGTAGATTTCTTAATTGTGTGGGTTCTAAAATGCCCACTTTTGAGATCTTGTTATCTCAATAAATGGTATAAAAACATTGAATATGTTCTCATTATTCATTTCACCCATTCATGATCTCAAAATAAAATCAAATATATTCAATCTTCCATTATTTTAGATAGGCAAGTCTAAGATCTTCAATTAGGCTTATGATTGTGCTTGTGGACTTAACACTTCTTTATAAGCCTCCTGACTATTGTGATAGTATTTTACACTTGTTTATGGGTATATATGTGTTCATATTCACCATATATAGTCTTTATTCCATTCTAACCTAACTTCAAGCATTCATCACCAATCATGAGTTTTGAATCCACTAAATACTACAGGCCTATAGATAGTCATTAGGTATAAAAATTTCATTTCACTATGTTTTGATTATCTATTAAGATAAACTAAAACATGATGAAGGTATGTATAGAAATATATAATTGTTTTTAATTCCTTATTTATATTATATTGGGTCATGATCACTTTGGATCTCCACTCGAAACCCCATAGTCTTCTTCTTGGTTTCACATAGTCTATTTGGGTGGGATACCTTCTTATTCTTGAGTTCATGTAGCAATATACATCTTTAAATTTAGTGTGATGTTGTAATGTGTATTTGATATTTATATTTCTATAATTTACATTATTTATTCCTCTATATGAAGGAGAAACCAAATCCATATTGGTTACCCTATGATAACCTTCGATATTCTAATGATACTCTTATGTATTTAATGGTTTTAGATCATCCATAAATTAGATAACCTGATATGTTCTATTTTCAATAATGGCAACTTTAATATTCTCCTTAATTATTTCATACGTTGTATACATTTATTTAATTATTTCAACTCAAATCTTATGCACACTTTTGCCCTTCTCAAACTCATTTTTTCCTCATCTTATGCCTATAATATACCTATATATTACTCCCACATGCCAAATAATGGTATATATACATGTGATACGGTCTCTAAAACCTTGAAGAGTCTCTATAAATACTTAATATATCCTCTATAGCTCTTTAATATATCCATCATGCTCAAAACTAAGACTTAGGGTTTACAAGGGGTTTAAGACCTACATACAGTCTAAGTGATTATTCATAGAGGTGAAGAGATCCAAATGATAAATAATTCCATGCATCTAAAGGTCATAGGACCCGCTCTTATATACAAAATATTAGGCTCCTTCTCTCTCTCCTCTATATGGAATGAACATTTGAACATGGCCATTTTGAGCTTTACAAAAGCTTGATGGAGCATCTAAAGTTTTGGTTTCAAATGGTTTTTCCAAGATTTTTCAAGCATGATTAGATCCTAATGAACCCCAAGTAATTAAAAAAAATTATTCTCATCCTCCTTTATCTCTTAACACATTCTTATATTCCTTCTAAAAACATTATAAAATGGACAAGAAAGCATTTCAAATAGGTTATAATGTTAGAAGGAGATATTTGACCTTATCTAAGGCACATGTATAGACCAGGGAGTGTAGGATGACTTGGAGACCTATTACATGACCCAAAAATGATTCCTAAACCTTGAACTCCTTTTGAATCATCTTGACCAAGACATGAAACAACTAGACAACCACAAACCAATATGAGCCATTACTTGAAACTTGTCAAATTTACCTTAAATTATGCTAACATGCATTACAAAAGGTTATTTAAAGACATCATAAGACCAATATTGCTATAAAAAAGATAGGAGGCATGAAAAATAATGTTTTAAACTATAAGGGTTGACCTTTTTGGCTTCAAGGCAAAAATTGGTGAACAAATATATTAGAGGAATAATCGCACATGCATAGAAAGAATGAGTGGGATAGATTAGAAGTAGTATAAATAAAGGAGCATAGTCCACTATAAGATCATACAAGAAAAATATATCAATTAGAGTTAAATTATATGATAAGGAGGTATACCCCTCAAAGTTTCAAGTGATTATAAGTGATTCCTTCCATTAAATAAATATAATATAATATATATTTAGTAGTTGTAGTTATTTTGTGTATGTGAGATATTAAGTTCTTAATAAAAAAATATAAGACATGTAAACATGGAAATGCATAAAATCTAATTTTTTTTCTAAGCATATATATATATATATATATATATATAATTTTTTGAGTATAACTATATACAAGTAACAAAGGAACATACTAACCAATGAGTCTTGTGAGAGACCCACTATCAAGGTGACCTATATAATGTAAAGGAAGAGTTAGCACAAATGATGTATGAGGAGGTTTTTGAGATCTGGTAACTGGATATACTAAATAATCTATAGCTTAAACTAATTTTAGAGTGTGGCTATAAATATATAGAGCTGACTAAACTGGTATATGAATTATGGGGCTCTTGGGGACCCATCTAGTAGAATAAGATATAGTTGACATGGATTCTCCATGTAGAGTGATTTTGGGATTTAGTAACACTAATATTGGTCATAATGGGGTAGAGAGAGACTCTCTATAATCCACATGTCTTTGATGTAGTGGTATCTCTAATAAATGGTTTCCATGAGAGAGAGTGTATATATAGTAATATTGTAGAAGTAGATCTCACTAGAACTAGTGGATCACCTAATATCTAAGGTATGATAATGATATCTATGTTTAGAGATGTTAATGGTGATTATTTTGTAATTATATGTGAAGTAGGTATTGAATATGCATATGGGAGGCCCTCAAATATAATAACTTGATTAGCATGTATATACTTAATACATCTATATATAGTGGAGGGAATATCTTCATGTTGATATATCCAAGGCCTTCCCACTAAAATATCAAATTTTATGGTACTAGGTATAACTATGAATCTAGTGGTCACATGTGCAATCCTAACCTATAATGGAAGTATAAACTCCCCAATGGAGCTTTAGATATGACCACTAAAGACATGAATAACTATATTTATTGGATAAATATCTTGATCAAAATATCCCAAGTAATGTAGGAGTGTAATAGTACACATATTCATGATTGACCCATTGTTAACCATGACACTCTAAATAGGATATTGATCAATGTAATCTCATAAAAAAGTGCATATAAATCTGAGTCATCATCAATGATCTCTTATTCTGATAAAGTGACAAGAGGCCTACATGAAAGTGTAGTATGATACACACTAATGATATTTTGTAGAGGGTGTGTGTCGATTGTATTAGTATGATAATATGATGGCCGTGAAGTTGCCTAATAAGTGTAATGAACACCTAAAATGTCTACCATCTCATTAGCTATATGTTTTGGAAATGGATCAGAAAATATTTTCATTGCTTTTTCTTTAGTTGGTTATGCTTTGGGTGTTTATTTTGAGGTTTTCACATCAATGATATTAGCATCTATCAAATATTAGATCTTATGTTGTATGCTAATGCATCTATTCATAGTATGGCTAGGGGCTTTGTGATAATCATAAAATGCATTGGAATTATAATTCTTTAGAAGATTCCTATTTGTATCAACCTCTTTTATGGGAGGGAGAGATATGACATTGCATTCTAAAAGTTACTAAATAATGTGCTTTGGTGATTTAAAAAGATTCTTAAAAGGTTTCCTTGGAGGAACTAATAAAACCACACAAAGAGCTAGCTTTAAGGTTAGGTTAGCTATTATCTTTTACTCATTATTACTTTCATTAGAACTCACCTTATATGTGGGTTTATTTGAACTCGGATTAGTGTAATCTGATCCAATTGTGTACTTTAACTTACCCATGGAGATAAGTTTGAATTCTTGTTCCGTCACTGTATGGTATATATCTATAAATGATGGATTTTTTTTGAATAATATAGATTCATTTAATATTTGTAATAAACTTTGATGGAATATGTCCTAAAGTTATCTATCTACCATGGGACTAGTCATATTTTCTAATATGGTTTTATATCACAAGACATATTTAGCTATTGGCTTATTATATTTTTGTTTTAGTTGAATGACTTGAGAAAAATAAACTGTCACTTATGTTGATCAAAAAATGTGCCAAAAACATATCTCTGAGTGGAATAAATTTTATAATGGACTAATTAGGGAGATCATATAACCATGGTAATGTATATTACTTTAAACTACAAAGAAACAACTTAGTCAGGATCCACTCATTGGACATGTAGTCCAAATATACTACATCAAAAGCATATAGATGATGCTTTAGGTCACCCTTAGCATCATACAAAGTAAGCTTGGGTGCCAAAATCTAGATGGTAAAGGAGTTACTACTATATGTTGTGTCAATGGTGTATGCAGAATAACATGAGAGTCTAAGGCATGAGATGGTCTACTAGCACCCTAAACAAGATGTAACACCTTGGCTTGTAGAAAATGGATTTCATGCATAAAGGTATTGTACATCTAGAGAGGAAGAATGCATCCTAGCCATAGGAGGTGTTTCCATTGGTGAGAGTTGTCTAGTTATATCAAGTTATTATAAAATTTGGGTTGCCCCCATAGTAGGTATAACAATATTAGCATCTATAGGGTTAGAGGATTGACCTGTAATGTAATTTAGAAGATCTTATTGAATAATATGAATAAGTATAATGAACACCTAAAGTTTATACTATCTCATTAACTATATGTTTTGGAAATTAATCAAAAAATCTTTGCATTGAGTTTTCTTCAATTTGTTGTGATTTGGGTATTTTTTTATGGGTACTCACATCAATGATATTATCAACTATCAATTCTTAGATCTTATGTCATAAGTTGATGAATCTATTCATAGTATGGTCAGGGTCATTTTGATAATCACAAAACAAATTGGAATCATAATTATTTGGAAGAGATATGACATAACATTCAAAAAGTTGATGGAGAATGTGTAGTCACTAGGTATCAGAGGAAATAAATAGAGAAACATATGCAAATGTAATATATTTATTTTTGTTTAGAAAAGATTTAAAAAGCTTCTACAAAAATTTGAGTTAGTTGAGAAACCAACTATCAGGTACAAAACAACATGAATAATAAAGCTAACAGAACATTTGGATCATTTAAAAATAATCCAAAAAACTCCCCCTTGATCTAAAAAGGTATAGAAAGACTGGAGCAATAAACTATGAGTCATCTAAGTAGACTCTACCATAACTACAAATGGTACACTATGCATCCTAGACTGATCCACACCCTGATCATCCCCTCATTCTAGTAGAACATGATCACACACTGTCCAACTATATCAATCCTTACACAAAATCTATCCAACAAGTGACTACCCCTTGTACTATGTATGTCACATCTCAAACTAATGTCCAACAATCACCAACATCTCCCATATGCCTTTGCTCATCACTAATAATGATAGTAACATAAAGCTAACTTGTACTACATATCACCGATGATTGATAGAAAAACAAATATGCAATATCTTTTCCTGCTATCAGGTGAGAGGTCATGCAACAAATAAACCAAGTACAAATAACCGAAATGCTCCACATCAAAGATCATATCATCACTACATATATGAAATCAAAGTACACAAGCCAAAAAGTGTTACTACATCAAATCATAATCTTGAACCTAGCAGCTTGCACAAGATGGGTGTGTCACCAGCTTAGAATATATAGTCATCAAATATGGAGCATGCATCTTCTCAGTCATTCCATCCATCAGAAGAAGATGCAAAAGAATATCTAGAAGAGTGACTAGAGTGATTGGAGTGATCAATAATGTCTACTTCTACCTTCTATCGATGTCAAGAGGACCTCCATCGAGAAGGGAGTTCTATAGAAAGATGGCCTATGCCACCACAATTGTAGCATATTTTATCACATCCATTGGAATTAGAGGAAGAATAACCACATAAATAAAAATGCATGTGTTTGTGCTTATGTCTATGTGAATGTTTGTGGTGATGCTTATGCTTCAGAGAACCAAAATGATGTCTATACTTTGGAGGGCCTAAATTATCTTTGTGTCTTGAATGATGTTGATGTCATGAAGAACCAAAATGATGCTTATGCCTGGAAGTGTGCTTCTATTTCTCTTTGTGTCTTCTATTGGGTTTATACAATGGATTGCTTATTTTATAATAGTGTGTCTCCTTAATAAATGTATTATTATTCCTTGCAAACTATCTCTCATGCTGAGTTAATTACTCACAAATAGATTCGAATGTGGCACCATTAAGCTTATCACTAATCTATAACATTTTAAAAAAATTGGTATATGCAGAATTAAGACCATTCAATGTGATGGAAATCAACATATCATTGTCAATTTTACCACCACTTGTGAAATATTCTTGTTTCAATGTTTTCATGCAAGAAAGATATTCAGAGACATCTTCATTATTTGATAGTTTATTCTTCAATAGTTTCAAAAGAAAGTTAATCTTCTTGTATGCAGATTGTTTGTCATATAGATCTTGTAATGCTTTCCAAGCTTTCCATGCACCAGTTTTAACTATCTCAATGTGAATGATTACCTATTCAGTACAAGATGACTTCAAAAGTGTTAGTGCATGTTTATCACGTTTTTGATACATAATCAACTTTGCAGCTTTAATTGGTGGTGTGGTTTGTTTTTCAGTGATTTCCCATAGGTGATTAAAAATGAGTGTATTTTCCATGTTCCTACTCCATTATTTGTAATTTTTAGGTGAAAATTTACCATTTTCAAAAATCAAACTCATTATTTTTTCCATGGTGCTAAAGAAACAAGCCAAAAAAGGATAAGGGAATACTATTTTGAGGTTTTGCCTTTACCTTCAAAAATAGTTTCCCAATACAAAAGATTCCTGAGACTTGTAAAAAAATTTCACCTTATAACTCCTTGTTACACCCTTATTTCTCCAGTTATGAAAAATTATATCCTTATAACTCCAAATATTCCAAAAAAAAAAAAAAAAAATCAAAAATTTCCACCTCTTATAAACTCCTTTACAAAATGTTCTCAAAGAGTTTTGAACACTAAACACTAAACTTCACGATTGTGAGTGACTTACAAACCATTCTTTATCTATCTTCCATTTTAAACAATCTAAACATAAAATGATAATGAATTATATAAAATTGTCATTTCTCAAATATAATAAAAACATAGATGGTAAAAAAAATTTACGAAATGTTTTACTTCACCCTTTTGGATGGTGGAGCCCAATATATTTTGAAGAGCATCAAATATATCCAAACCAGTCGTGGCTTCAACCTAGGAATTGTTGTCTGAGTTGTAGAATTGGTGGACTGTGAGGATCACGCAATCTCTATGCCACTCTAATTTTTTTAAGAACTTAGTTAATAAATAAAAACAATTAAAATCTAGAACTTGCATTGGAATAATCAGGTTTACATATAGATTTCACAATGATCAATTGAAAAAATGATGGGACATTCTCCTATAAATATTCTAGTCTTTGCTTCAATTTAACAAATCAAACAAAAAATAATGTGCTAATAGATTGCTAATATATTGCCATAGTTTCTGATACCATAGTTGATATGCAAATTTGATCATTTGGGAAATCAGTGCACTTATAACATATCCTCATTCCATTGATCAGTTCCAATTCTGTAACTCCAAATTTTGTAAAGTCACTTTTGAAACAATATTGCTGTTGATGGTGAGGATGTATCAGCGAAAATGTAGAGAAAGCCTCGTGAGTTTATTTTAGGTATGATTGTGTAGGAATAATCTAGATAACAAACATATTTTGTAGTGAAAAAGGCTCAATTTTTTTGTCTTTTTGTGTTGTATCAATTCCAAAATTCATCTTGACCGCAGAAAATTGATCTTGACTGTAGAAGCTTTTAATCCGATACGGGATTAAGGCATTGAAAAATTTCTTAGGTCAAAAAACAAAATGCCATATTTATACGTTGTAATTTAGCCACCAACAACATTCTACCAATATCAAAAAATAAAAAAACTCACAAAATTCTATTTTTCTTGGACAAAATTCATACTATTCTACAATCCTCCTATATGGCTATATTCTGGGAGCTCTGATACAACTGTAGTCACTAGGAATCAGAGGAAATAAATAGAGAAATATATGGGAATACAATATATTTATTTTTGTTTAGATAATCTTTAAAAAGCTTTTACAAAAAGTTAATTTGGTTGAGAAACCAACTATCAGGTACAAAACTACCTGAACAACAAAGCTAACAAAACATTTGGATCATTTAAAAATAATCCAACAGAATGCAAGTTAGCAAATTAAGAAGATTCAAAAAAGGTATCATTGGAGGAGTTGATAAAACCGAATGAGGCGTTGGCTCTGACGCTGTGTTAACTATTATCTTTTTCTCATTCTTTTTTTCATTGGGCCTCAACTTATATGGGAGATTATTTAAACTCTTGTTAATTGAACCTAATTTGGTTGTATACTTTAACTTTCCCATGGAGAGAAGTTTGGCTTCCTATTCCTTCACTATATGGCATATATCTGTAAATGATGTAAACATTTTGAAAAATATAGATTCATTAATGTTGATAATAATTTTTTATTGAATATGTCTTGGAGTTCTTTATCTACCATGGGGCTAGTCATCTTTTCTAATATGGTTTTATATCGCAAAACAGATTCAGTTATTGGCTAATTAGATTTGTTGTTTAGGTAAGCGAATTGAGAATAGGAAACTTTGTCAGTGATGTTGATCAACAAATGTGATGAAAAATATTTTTAAGTGGATTACATGTTGTAATGGACTACAGAGGAAGATTATAAAACCATTTAATTCATAGTCCTTTAAACTGTGAGGGAACAACTTAGTCAGGAGCCAATCATTGGACATGTAGTCCAAACATGCTACATGAAAAGTATGTAGATGATATTATGCATCACCCTTACCATCATATAGAGTAAGCTTGGGTGACACAAATCCAGATTGTAAAGGAGTTACCTCTACATGTTGTGTCAATGGTGTATGTAGGAGAACATGAGTGTCTAAGGCATGAGATGGTTTAGTGACACCCTAATCAAGATGTAACACCTTAGCCTATAGAGAATGGATCTCATGCATAAGGGATTATAAATTTGGAGAAGAGGAATACATACTAGCAATATGAGGTGTCTCCACTAGTGAGAGTTACCTAGTTATAGCATATTTTTATAGAATATGAGTTGTCCCCATAGTGGGTGTAATAATATTGGCATCTGGAGGGTTAGAGGATTGACCTGCAATGGACTTCATAATCTCTTTTTGAACAATATGAATAAGTTCATCTTGAATATATGAATTTTTAGAAATTAAATTTTGCAATTATATCTTATCGGTCTCATCAATTAGGTCATCAAAATTTTGCCATTGTAGGTCAAGAAGTAGGAAAACAAAAAATTATATATTTTGAACCTTTGAAGAAATTAAATCTATGAAAGATTGTAGAAATAAAATAATGAATTGGATCTAATATTTTTAGATTAATTATTGAACATAGAAAACATAAAGATACAAACCCTAAGAGCATCTAAGGCTAGAGTTTGGTCACTATTTAAAGTAAGTCAGGTTCACCAAATGATATATATTTTTTAGGATTATGGAATGTAGCCCTAGGTTGATAAAGAACTAATTAATAATTTAGGGAATATAATATACAATATCAAAAACCATTGATTTACACAATAATTAATTTATTTGAATATTATATTAATAGTATTGAATTAAAAAATGTGTAGTTATAAAATATGATTGACATGGACAAGTAGTGGGCTAGGAAGTGAGGTAGGAGTAGGGTAGAGTGTCTTTAGTGGAGAACAGGTTTTAGGATCCTATTCAAATAATAGTGTGGCCTTCTTTACTAGTAGTACACTGTATTATATACCTTTGGTATAAATCTAATTATTTTATAGAGGTGAAATAATGAAATTATGGGTGGACCTTCGCTCTATTTTGGAAAGCATGTCACTGTATGACAAAGACCTAGATCATCATCTATTATATGATCTGACTGATTTCACTACAAAACCTAAGCCTCCATGTTTCTAGGGTTTTTATGAACACAAGTGGAAGGAGAGTGGTATTAGTAGGGTAAGTTAGGTGTTACCTCAATACCCCATGCATTGAGTGATGCCTGAATACTAATCCATCAAAATGGGATCTAACACAATGTATTTCTCCCAATCTAAGTGCTAGTGTGAGAGTGATTCTAATATGCTTGAACATGAATGCTAATTTCAACACTTTGAGTGTGAATTGGGACAATAAACCTAAGGAAAATTTATCTCTAAATTGCTATAAATGTATGCATGTAGAAATTTGGGTAAATAGGTATTAATAACCTTAATTTTCAAAACTATTTTTGAGCTTATTCATGAGAATTACTATCTATTTGATAAATGAATGAGAGTGGTCTTTATATAGTGTTTTTATGCTTGTTGATACATTAATTGAGTATAGGCAAACCCTAAGATGCTTTGAGAGGTGGAAAGATATTTGTTATGAGAAAGGGAAGATAAGGGTCAATAGTGCTAATGCCTTTTCCAATAGGGCATTATGCTATAGACTAATGGGGTTGCATTATTATCCATATGGTTGGCACATGTGAAAAAATATTAGGGATGCCTACATAATGGGTAAATGCAGATCTTGGTATATCTATGCATACATTAGATGCACATAAAAGTTGGAAAAGGATCAAAATAGGCCCTAAAATAGGTCTAGGGATATGTTAAGGAGAGGGTGGTCACAAGTGACACTCATTACATTAAAATGACATTTATGACTACACCAAGCAAAGAGATAAATTCTCATGTTTCCTATTATTATTATTATTATTATTATTATTATTATTATTATTATTATTATTATTATTATTATTATTATTATTATTATTATTATTTCCAATAGTACTAGTGACCCTAACCATAACATTAAACCTTGTGAGATTATTATACATTCTATCACCCTTCCCTATTGGGTTCACAATTTTCCTTATTCACTTGGAAATCCTTCCCATTAGAGGAATAATGATCAACCTCACTTGAAGCATATGAGCTGACATCACCTACAACAAGGACCATGCCTAAGATGACCACATCAACACCCTTTACTTTGTTGTCTAGGTTTCTACTCATTTGGGTTTCTATTGATATTTTCTTAGTGAATTTTATGGTTTGGCCTCTTCATTAATTTTGGACTAGTGATAATTTACCATCAGATGATTATTTGGGTAATCCCATTCAAACAATAGTAAAATATGTATAAATATTTTTAATGCATTTTTACCCTATGTAAAGTTTTGTACCATGGAAAAATAATATAATGCTTTGAGCCAATGGGTTTAATTTATAAATCTAGCCCTTTTTAATTAAGGGAGCATAATATCATGTTTAAAGTTTAGTGTTTAGTGTGTAATGTTTAATATTTACTAGACACTTGTCTAAGAAATTTTAGAAAAATGTCTAAATTTATGTAACCATAGCATCCCTATAAGGAGGGCTAAATTTTACCATTGATAACTCATTTATTTTATGGTATCAAGTAAAATTAAACTTAATAATTACATAGAAATTGCCAATGTATAATCTACTACACAAAATTTGGTATGCAATTGACCTATATTAGAATTCATTGGTGGATAAATTAGTGAATCTATTATCAATAAACACTTTCCAACTTATAAAACCAAACTTGATAATTGGAAGGATCAAATAAATAAAGAAATGAAATTTAAATAGTGGGTATGCATTGTCATTGTTCTATTTGGTGGAGGAGAAATTAATGAACAAGAGAGTCCCATCATGTGGAGAGGAAGAGATACGAGATCATAAGAGGGAAAATGAAAGAGTCTTTATATGGATTATTATCTATTATTAAGTCCAATATATTCATTGAAATATTTATCCATATTAAATGTGGAGAAAAGATAGTGCCATGTCTATCTCCCTCTTTATCTTTAATGGTAAGAGTGAAAACTAAAGGGTGAGAAGAGCATGTGCACAATAATTTTGCATTCTAGAAATTATATTTATGCATCCAATTTAGTATAAGCTAATAGACATCAAGGATAATGGCATTTTAAAATTTTTGGTTTAAAAAATAACACACCATTTCTTTAAAAATAATTTTTTATTGTTTTGCGTTATAGAGTTAAATTGACTAGGGAAAACATACAATTTCTATTCAAGAATTAAAGTGCGAGTGTGGTGTTAAAAACTTTTAATAATTTTTTTTAAGACTATGTAACAAATCATTACATCAAAACCTCAATGCATTAGTGAAATCTTCCCATCAGGATCATAACATCCCACCACACTTTCGAATCCCAAACTCTAGGCTAGATTTATGCTCATACACCAAGATCCCCTACATTAAGAAGCCCTAAGTGAACACTGTTATATCGATGTATCCACCCGCTCCATGAGTTGAACCTAGGTGGAGGATCTAATACCAAATCTAATGAACCATTACACCAAAACCTTCAGGTGTTAGTGAAATATACGCTTTAGGATCATAACAAACTATATCATATACATGCAGAATTAAATAAAATACCGTTAAACATTGTGGTTAAACACTATGCAATGTTATTATAAAAAATATTATTTTTAATAATTATTATGGTTATAAAAATTGTATTTTATTTTTTAGTGTACCTAAATGCACCTAAAATTATAATCTTAATTTTATTTTACACAATATAAAAAGTAAATTTTAATTCTATTTTAATTCCTGTAGAGACTTAGCGCATGACACCATTATTTATTTAAAATAATAAATTTTAAATGATTAAATACTTATGTAAAATTAAAATTTACTAACTAGAAATGAAGTTTCCTCCAAATAATAATGTGTGTCATTAATTCAAGTGGTCATGGGCCTCTTTTGTGGTTGGCAACATGTGGTTAAATAATTATGTAAACTTGAAATTTGTAAACTACAAATGGAGTGTCCTCTGCATGGATTTACATGTGTCATTAATTAAGGTTCCCACAAGCCTTTTGTATGGTGGAAACATGTGGATAGGCTCTATTCACCATTAAACACTCAAATGTTTTGAAAGTTTCTTAAATGACCCCCTTTATCAATGAGCCAAGATAGTGCATCTCTCCCAACATTCAAATTGTAATGACTCCATTGTCAATCCAAGATCATCATTATTTAGTAACAAAACTATGTCATTCTACAGGTTTCAACAAGACATTAATGGTGTTCTATCAATGAAACCAACAAGTGTCTTGCATATTAATTTTACACTTGAGAAGCATAATTCCAGCGAGTGCTAAAATAGGATATTTAATTCAAGAAGGGGAGAGTTTAAGTTTGCTGAAGAATAGTTGCTTAGAGTCTCCATTTAAATATCTCCATTTTAATTTAAAGTAACCCTTATACCTAAATATCCTTTAAAATAATATTGTAAATAATTTATGGAGTGTTTAATTTCATCTTAACTTGAATTTTTTGAGAAAAGCCCCTTTGTTAACTACTAGCTTTGTCAAATTTTCAAATTTGGCTTCAAAATATATATTATTGTGTTTATTTTATTTCATTCATTACAAAGTATCTAATTAAAAATGGTTGCTTCCTCAATATTCAGGATAACATTGGCTTTTTAATGTTTAGAAAAAATGAATATGTTAAACAAAAATCTTCTTAACTATATAAAGTAAAATGTAGAATTCTTCCTTTGTTAAACATGTATTAGGTACATAAATAAATCGTTGCCATTTGGTAGAGGTTGTGTTTGGATGGACTTGAATTTTATAGTCTGCATATGTGTCTTAGCACTTCAGATTATGTGTTATTGTATTTGATCAAAGAATTTGCAATTATTTTCTAGTACTAATTTTTTATTAAAGACAACTAATATTATTATGCTTTGCACTAATTTTTCTCAGTTGAGGTCACATTTGGTTTATCACATTTTTTTTAGATTGATTAGACTTTAATTTCTTTATCCATCCTTTTGATCTTGGTTATCATGTTAGTTAATGCAAGGGATACCACCTTACATATAGAGGAGGTTTTGGGAAGTAAATGTGGAATATTTTTTACACTACTTTTCCCCTACCTATTCCTTATAATACTTCTCATTATTTTTTTAGTTGTGCTCACGTTCAATATGAACATCCTTTTTTGAACACCCCTTCACATAATTACAATAATTATTTTTAGAAAATAATGCTAATTTAGAGTTTAAGGCTTGATTTTTGGGACAACTAATATAAAATTTGCTTCTAGTGCTATTTGGAGTTTAAGGGTTGATTCAAGCTTACTTCATAGAAATTATGCCTCTAGAAGTGTTCCCACTAATCTAAGACTTGTGGTAGAGATGTTGATATTGGAGATAGATGAGAAAAATAGTGAGAGTGGAGAAGATGAGGGTGATAAAATTATTGAGGAACATATAATCAATCGAGAAGAGTATGGGAATTTTGGGAAATCTATTCATTTTGGAAAATTTGAGATTCTATAGAGTGGTTGAGTAGTAATTTATATCTCATCAAAGTATAGAAGTGGCTCTTCACCAATGTTTGCTTAATATTTCTCATATGTTGATATATCATGTATTGAATAGATTCTCTAATTCTAAAAATCCTACTTTCAGATTATTTTGATGGGCAAGGAAGCAAGTGGGGTTTTCACATAATTCTAAGACTTTTAACATGATGATGTGTATTTTGGGTAGAGGAAAGCAGTTTATGAATATGTGTGAATTATTAGAAGAGATATGTGATAATAGTTCTATGTTAACAATAGAGACCTTTGAGATTGTAATCAAATCACTTGTTGTAAACACCCCATTTTGATCACATTTATGTTTATATTAGACTTCAAATTGATTTCTACAAAACTATGAAAATTAAGCCTAGAAATCATCAAAATTATCAAATTCTTGTACACATGGGATATAAATACCCATAATCATATCAAGGCATCCTTATTTGGGTTATTACCATGTATGAAATGATAACCTATCTTAGATTCAAAGTAGTCAAATTGTGACCTAGTAAATTGACAAATTGGCTTTCGATATATTAATGCAAAACACTAAAATAATTCCTAAATGAAAAAACCATAAGCAAGATTAATTAAAAATTAACTTCAATTAACTACTTAAGTAAAAATTCCAAGTTCAATAAGGTAATTATATTTTATAAAAAAATGAAATTTTCAATAAAGATGAGGTCAAAGTGAAAGTAATTAATATTATCTTTTATAAATTCTTAAAATTTAAAGAAAAGGTGTGTCACACCTCATAAATATCTTATATGAGTTTTCAATCCTTAATAATTATTTTAACCTAACATGGGGTTAATCTAAATTTGACCAAGTTTAATCTTGACATAACCAAGGTTAAAATTAAACTTAACCGCATTTGAGTTAGAATTATTTTTATAACGTATAAATATAAGTGCCATTGCCCCTACCTAAACAAGCTCTCTAGATAATGTTATAATGATATATTGATTAAGGAAAAGATTCACCAAGCCAATCCTCAAGTGGTCTTAGAGAAGTGTTGCCCAAATGGAAATTGCATTGATGAAGGTCTCTATTGCCCACAAGTTGAGCATGAACACCCTTTAGGCCAATTAATAAGCACTAGTTTGAAAAGGGAGGTAAAATAGTTTTTCGTTTTATCTTCTATTATTAAATTTTTTCATTACATTAATTTCAACCAAGTACTTAGGCAAGAGTAGTTTAGTTTCTATTATATTTTTTGATTTGAATTCTATTTTGATTTTACTAATAAGTAACTAATAAAAATTGGCTCTTCGGATTCCTTATCATACATAATGGCACATACGATGGTACCACACACCCCACATGGACGAAAAGAGTGATATGGAACCTTCAAAAATACTTAAAAAGATCACTCAAAAATTCAAGTTTTTAATTTTAGGACTTAATTTCCCATCATTTCAATTAGCTACTAATCAGTGAATTTGTGTTTGCTAAACAGCGACTTTGCCTATTTTATCCTCTATTTTACGATTGTTTTTTTAGGAAATGGTGACTTCACCCTGCTTTTTAGTGACTTTGTATAAAATAGTGACTTTGACATACTAATTGAAATTTATGACATCAACTTGATGAATCATCTATTATGAAAATGGAGACTTCGATGAAATAAAATGGATACTTCACTAGGTAATGTTTCAAATGATTTTTGTAACTTCACTATATTTTTATACATAAATGATGAATTTGACTAACCTAATTGATGAATTTGTGTTTGATAAAAGGTGACTTTCCTAAAAATTATTTTTGTATGTTCTAGTTCCACAAGAAAATAATGACTTTGCTCTTTTTGAGAAATGGTGACTTGAATTTGTTCATAAATTGGTGACTTTGATCTATGTAAAAAAAACCTGAGAGCTTGAAAGCAAAACTTGTTTGTTGGCTAACTCTTATTCATAATCATAAGTGAACCCCATAACATTTTTTTTTAGGAAATTAAGTGAAGAAAAGGAGGTCTAAAAACTTCAAAATTTGATTCACACTTATGTTTTGGTGCTTAAAATTTACCTAACAAATTTTATTTTTGTCTTTCAAGGTTATAAGTGCAAACAACAAAGCCAAGGAGCCAAATTTTACTTCACATCTTGTTTGGTGCTATAAAAATAACAACAATGTTAGATTAGAGCTATTAATAACCTTTAATTTTGTGTGTTTCTTCTTGTAAAGGTAATTAGTTTTCATTTCTTAGATTGGTTTCTCTTTTGGGAAAATGAACTTCGCATGTATGTTGTCCCCATGTCCCCTTTAGGGAACTTAGGTGATCAAAAGTGCCTTGCTTCTTGATTTTTTTGGTTGAGTCTAGAAAGGAATAAAATTCATGTATTTTATCCCCAAGATATGAGTGACTTAGGTGACCAATAAATGACCTTAAAGTTCTTCCAATTTTTCATTTATTTATTTTTTTACATTGGCTTGTGGGTGGGAGTTCATCACCTCCTCACAAGATATTTAGGGAAGCAATAACCTAGGGTTTCATCTCCCAGCAGTATTCCAACCCCAATCCATGGTGGAGTATATAAATTGGTCATGTGATACTATAATTGAACAGTGTCTAAGTAGTTAGCCTAATAATTCTAATGAAAACATAGATTAGTTCATACTAAGCATCGAACTTCATTAAGTAATACATGATTGAAGTCATTATGAAATGTAATAGACCTTTGCATAATAAGTTATAATTTTAAATCTAATTGACATGATGTGCCTTTGTGTTATCCATAGTTGGGACTATTTATATCATTTCAAAAATTGTATATTTTAGTAAACCCCACTTTATTGTGGAATACCCTATCAAATGTTGAGTGTTTCATTACTCCAAGTTCCTTGCCATGTACTCGTTATTTAGAGGCAGAGGAGCGATTAAAAAAACCATACCTACATTTGCTCTTTACTTTTTGAAGTAACACTTAATTCCTTTAAACACTTTTATATCAATGGAAATGTTGGTAGAATCTACACACACCTTGTCAATTTTAGGGTAGGATGTGCACTTAAGTGCATTTTCTATTTCTTTTACTAGCATATATTTTTTGGGTCTAAAATTGTTTGTGTACCAAAATTAAAATGAGTTAAACCTATAAGACATACATGTTTTACACACCATTTTGAACCAAGAGGTGTTATGTTATCAAAATTCTTCGAAACATTTACCTTAGATATTTTCAAAAAACACCTTTTGTGCTTTTGTTCAAAAAGACATTGTTATGATACCAAATTTGTTCCAAGACACTTACCTTTTGTGCAAAACCAAGTCACAATTTGTTTTCATACATTTATTTCCAAAAATCCATGGTTATTCTTCCCATTTGAGTCTAGGCCATTATTCATTTTAAAATCCAAGTCTTTCAAAATTTCATTTCGAATCTATCTTTAGAATTTCAAATCTAAAACAATTGGTTTACACTTGAGTCTTCTTTACAACTTGGGATTGAGTGTTTCACCTTTATATTTTTGAATTGTGCAACTTAGATTGATTTTTAGTTCTATTTTTTAATACCTTTTCCTAAAGACCAAGTGTGCCATTTGTTTCAAATCAAGATCCTTAGACTTAAGATTTTTTCAAATTCACATGCCTAGCCTAAGTTATGTGCCAAGAAATATTTTGTGTGCCTAGATCAATTTTTTTTTAAATGCCTATCCCAATTTTTTTTATGTCAATACCTATTTTAAATGTCTAACCCAATTTTGTTTGTGTCAATAATTATTTCAAATGCTTAGCCCAAGTTTGTTTATGTCAATACCTATTTCATGTGCCTAATTAAAATTTGTTTTTAAAGACCTAGTTCAAGTTTATTTTAAATTATAATTTCACACTTAGACATAGACCAATGCCAAGTTCCATGACCAAATTGACCATGCTCAAAGCCAAACCTTTTCCATTTATCTATGCAAATGTTGCCTTTGATGGAAAGGCAAAACTTTGGGTCTAATATTGACAACTTAAACTTCCTTATTGATGCATTAGATTGATCCAAACTTATGAAGCAAACCAAAATGATGTTTGAAATAATGATAGAAAGGCTTCTTCCAGATGCAAAAACATACATTGTGCTTCTATCAATATTTTATTTCATGATATCAACCAATGTAAATTCATTCAAAATAGATTAGCTCTCTTTTAAGATTAAACCTCAAAAAGTGTATTTATTACACATGATAAAAATTAAATGACAAGAATGGCATTAAAATATTAGCAGATGAATCTTTGGTGCCATCTTTCTAGTATACACACCTTCCACTTAATAATTATAATTAAGTTAATAACATATTATTTTATATGTATAAGTTTGTTTATTATTTGGAGTTTGATTATAGTTTCATGGGTAATAATATATATGTTATTATAATATTATTTAATATATATAATAATACTTTATTTATGTAAATATATAGTTTATTTTTTCTATATATGTTAATCATTATGTGGAGTTATAATTTTATATGTAATAATATATATGTAATTATAATATTATTGAATATTATTAATTAAGTTAATATTATATTATTTTCTATGTATAAGTTAAGAATTAGGTGGAGTTTGGTTTTAGTTTCATGGGTAGTAATATATATGTTATTGTACGCACTTAAATCTTCTCGCTTCTCTCTATCCTTACTTTTATCTAATAATTATCCATTTCAATTAAATTATTTACTAGCTAGTCTCTTCCTAACCAATAATCTAAACCCCCTTTATTTATTTTTATATCATTCCAACCTTATATATATCCCATAATATATTAATCCCCTATTATCCACCCTAATAATGTCAAATTAGTCTAATAATCATTTTTATCCTAACTTGCCAATTTTTAATTTCTAAAATATTAACTACCCCCTATCCACCTATCCATAGCCTTTTTTACAAACCTAGTTCCTAATCCCACTTTAAATCACTATTAAACCCTATTAAATCCCATAATACTCTCTACAATTCTTCTTAACCCACCTTGAGCCCCCTCACTCCCCTTTCTAGGGAATTCTAAAGAATTTTCAATTCAAGGGCTCATTTAATGACATGTCTTCCAAGGAATGTTTAATTCCTTGGAAATTTTGAAATCACTTGACATTCAAAGGTACAAATTTGAATTTGGATGATCTATTTATCCTCCCTCTCTTATATATAAACCATGAAAAACTCTTGGCCATGGTCATGAGAAAATCTGTTGTGAGCCTTCATACCATAGCCATTACGTCCATAATCATTTGCCTGCTAATTTCATCCATAACTATTGACCTTGCATGTCTCATTTACTCCAATTTGCATCCAAGATATTGAATCCATCTCATCTTGAAATCCCTTATCCATAGTGTATTTAACTTAGATCCATAGTTACAATCTTGGAGACAAACTTACGAGAGCAAAATGATAGTAAGAATATTCTAACTATATGTTGATTGCTTCCTTTATTCTCTCTCTTTTGATGATTTTTGAGATTTGAGTAAATAATAATAATTATTATTATTATTATTATTATTATTATTATTATTATTATTATTATTATTATTATTATTATTATTATTATTATTATTTGCTATATATAAGTTAATCATTATGTGGAGTTTGGTTGTAGTTTCATGGATAATAACATTATATGTATACGTATATATAATGTTCTTATTCATGAAACTATAACCAAACTCCCCACACACAAATATAAGTATAAAATTAATATATTAATATTTTTTACTCATCCCTTTTTTATGAAAAGGGACAATGTGGGATTGCATAATATGTTTATATATATATATATATATATATATATATATATATATATATATATATATATATATATATATATATATATAATGCCCAAAAATCATATCTATAGTTGCAATGGGCAGAAAATTCAAACCAAGCAGAAGGTGGGAAGGCTCAGGTGAGGAGGCAGGGGGCAGAGATGGTGAGGAATATGATGATCAAGTTTGTGGTAGTTTGAGGATAGAGCTATGAAGTAGAAGTGGTGAATCATTGACAATTCAGGGGTTCACGGAGCTGAGCCACATAAAGACTATGGTCAATGTCATAGTCCCTTCTCTAGATGAAAAATTGGAGACTCCCAAAATTTCTCTTACTTGTACTAATGGCAGTGGTTGGGGTTCTATATTGGATGATTCCTTTCATCCACCGCTCCATTGTATGGCTGAAAGTAATGGTTTGGTTAAGATTATTCGATAGTTTGGTGAGCACTTTGGTAGCCTTATCGAGGTTTCATGGTCATTGTGTTTACGTTGGAGGATCTCCACCTTTCATGCCATGAAACAAGTGGGATGGAGGATAAATATCAATCTACATTGCTCTTGGTATTTAGGACTTGGTAAGTCCCTAACCCCTACATTTCCCTAGCGTTTTGCTGCTGGTGGGATGGT